>JAJJMA010249408.1:0-14474 GCA_023529015.1 Papaver nudicaule
GAAAAATCCTACGTGTATATTAAAAGATATTAATGTTTTAAACTTGCTAAAAGTTAATGTACATTTTTACCCTCAACAAATAAAAGATTTCTGATCCGTGTTCTTTTTTCGTTAGTTGCTAAAATTATGCGATCGTGTTTCCTTTTAGGTTTATTTACAAAAATGTCTAAAGGAAAAGAAATAAAAAAATTACCCTTACGTTTTTTTCGAGGGACATTTTCTATATTCACAAATTTTAAGACACCAAATCCATTTGACACAAAATCACCATATCTAGGGTCTTTCCTGGCTTCGCTCGGCCAGCCCAACTATACTCTTTAAGGGATTTTGTGTTTCCCCCTCAAGGTAAATACCCATTTTGCATTACGCCCTTTTAAAATTCAAAATAGCTGAAACACCCTCTCCGTTATTATCCACGCGTGAAACACCCTCTCCGTTATTCTTTTAATTTCGTACATTTCTCTTATCATTCCTGCATAATTTATCTCACATGTTATAATCTTCTAATATCAACCTAATAAGTATTTTTATGCTTCTCTGATAGTGTTTTACCATAGAGGTTGAGGTTGCTTTAATAATTTTTTATCAGTTCACTCTCTGATACACATTTTATCATACCTAGGATTAGGTTTAGTCCATATATTCAGTCCTTTTCACCTGTTAAATATTGATAGAATTTATTTTAATCATCCTGTTAAATCTTTCCTTAGCATTGATTTTGATTATAATCTACTAAGATCTTTATTTTTGTATTCAATTTGCTAGTGTTCCTAAAATGAACATCTTATCTTGGAATTGTCAGGGTATATGTTCCTCTAAAACCTCTTCTCATCTGAATAAACTTTGTATGAGCCACAAACCGGATTTTTTATTTTTATCAGAAACCAGAAATAATGAAAATAAAATTGAGCTAATCCTCTCTAGCTGTGGTTTCTCTAAATTCCACCTTGTAAATCCAGTAGGGATGTCTGGAGGTCTTGCTCTAGCTTGGGCAGACCATCTATCCGTGGATATTCTTAATTCCTCTAGGAGAATGATTCATATCCTAACTAAAGACACTTCCAAGCCTAATTCAGCTGAAACTACCATGTCTTTTGTCTATGGAAACCCTACCAAGAAAGATAGAATAAAAGACTGGTTATTCCTAGAAGAAATGGCTCTCCAAATAGATACCCCCTGGATTATAATAGGAGATCTAAATCTAACTCTTTCTGCCTCTGAGAAGAAAGGAGGTAAACCTTTCAATAGCCTAGCAACCCTAAAAATCACTTCAATTATAGAAAGTATAGGGCTTGTTGATTTAGGCTATATAGGGCCTATATTTACTTGGTCAAATAAACAGAAATCACCTAAAAAGATTCAGGCTCGTTTAGACAGGGCTCTAGCTAATATTGACTGGTTAGCTCTTAACCCTAATGCGACGGTAACCCATCTTCCAGCCATAGCATCAGATCATAGCCCCATTCTCCTGAATAGTAAGCCTTTAGAGACTTCAAGAGCAACTCCTTATAGATTTTTTAGCCTCTGGTTGGAAATCCCAGAAGCATTGGAAATTATTCAACAATGTTGGGATTCAACCATCAGAGGATCTCCTCAATACATAGTAGTAAGTAAGTTAAAACTGGTAAAAAAAGATCTAATAAAATGGAACAAAGAAGTTTTTGGGATGATTCAAACAAACATTAAAAATACCTTAGATAAGATAAATAGACTTCATGCTAGTAACAGTCTAGGAGATAAAGATCAAGAATTAGAAGATAACATAAGAGATCTAGAAATTTTATATGATCAAGAGGAAAAGATATGGAAGGAAAAATGTAAAGATAATCACATTCAATTTGGAGATAGAAATACTAAATTTTTTCACAGTTGTACGCTAAATAGAAGAAGGAAAATGCGCATAGCAGCTATAACTGATGCTAGTGGTATAACTCATACCAATCATAGGGATATCTCTGATTCTCTGACTAATCACTTTAAGAATATAGCTAATGAACCTTTTTCCTCATCCAATGAGGATTACCTAAACCTCTTTCAGTCTGAAGTTACACCTAACGAAAACAATTTTCTTACAGCCATTCCCTCAAGTTTAGAAATTACCAAAGTAGTTAAAGCTCTAGCTTCGGATAAATTCCCAGGTCCCGATGGATTTAATGTCAAATTCTTCACTCCCAATGGCCATTAATCCAAGATGTAACCCTAATGGTTCAACAATTCTTCCAAACCAAACACCTTCTGAAAGAAATCAACACTACTTTTCTAACTTTAATACCCAAAATTGACAATCCAGTTACCCCTAGTGACTTTAGACCCATTAGCTTATGTAATACAACATACAAAATCATTTCAAAAATCCTAGCAAACAGAATTAGGCCTATACTCTCTAGAATAATTTCTCCTTTTCAATCTGCATTCATGAAAAATAGAAGGATAACGGACAATATTGTCATGTCCCAGGAATTAATCCATACAATGCATAAATTAAAAAAAAAAAGAAAAAACTTGTAGGTTTAATGGGATTAAAACTAGACATGAGTAAAGCTTTTGATAGAGTCAGTTGGCCTTACCTTATGAATATTATGGACAAGCTGGGTTTTTCCAAGGACTGGTGTAACTTAATTCATCAATGCATTAGCACTCCAGCATTAATAGCTGTTCTCTGCAATGGAATTGCAGGTGATTTCTTCACTCCTTCTAGAGGAATTAGACAGGGAGACCCTTTGTCTCCTTATCTGTTCCTGCTTTGTATGGAAGGACTCACAAGGTTATTAAAGCAGGGTGAAAATAGAGGTCTGATTCATGGCATTAAAGTTGCTAGAGAAAGTATCCCAATCTCTCACCTGCTTTTTGCAGATGACTGCATTATATTCACTCAAGCTAGTTTAGTTGAAGCTAGAAACCTCCTCAAAATCTTGAATTGTTTTTGTGAGGCTTCTGGTCAGAGTATAAACTTCCAGAAATCTGGAATTTTCTTTAGTAAAAACTTCCCAAATAAATTTGGAAAGCTAATAATGAGTATTTTAAAAGTTAGGAAAATAAATTCGGGAGAAACATATCTAGGTACTCCAATGTTTACCTCCGAGTCAAAAATTAAATGCTTTGACTCAATGGTTAAACGCTTCAAAGGAAGATTACAAAACTGGAAAGGAAGACAACTCACTCAAGCAGCTAGAACCATAGCGGTAAAACACACTCTTGAGTCAGTACCAATTTATCAGATGGGATGTTTTAAACTCCCAGTGGAAACTACCGACCAACTCATTTCTCTACAGAGGAAATTCTGGTGGGGAAAGAAGGAAGGTAAAAGAGATTTAATCCTAAAAGCGTGGGATGCTTTATGCAAACCAACTAATTTAGGAGGATTAGGATTTAGGGATCTAAAAGCCAATAATAAAGCCCAACTAGGAAGATTGGCTTGGAATTTGGTTTCCAACCCAGAAGCGCCTTGGGCAATTCTTCTGAAAAATAAATATTTCAGGAATGCTTCTCACCCTTTAGATGCTAAGATTAACAAAACAGGTTATTGGATGTGGACCTGCATTCAAAAGGGACTGAGTTATATCCAGCCTTACTATTTTTGGGAAATAGGCAATGGTAACCCAACCAAAATCAGAAATGACAGGTGGATATTAGGCATTTTTCCTGTTCCGGAAACTACGATGAACACAGACCTAATATACGTAAAGGATCTCATTGACCAATCAACTCATTCTTGGAAATCAACTTTGATTAGGAATTCTTTTGATAGCAGTACTGCTGATGCAATCCTTAGTTTAACGACTAATCATAATAGTAGGGATTCTCCCAGATGGATGTTAGAAACAGATGGAAATTTTTCCATTAAATCCTTATACAATGCTCTAACTAACTTCACTGTTATTCAAAATTCTCAATGGGATAAGTTGTGGGCTATTCAAACAGCCCCTAGAGCTAGGAATTTTTCTTATAAGTGTACGCAAAACATGGTCTCTTGTGCAGCAGCAATTTCTAAGTTCATAGATGTGCCAAACGTCTGTCATATGTGTTTAGGAAGTAATGAAACCTTAGACATATGTTGATAGAGTGTCATTTTGCTAGGGAAACTTGGTTTGCCTCTGGATTTAGTCCATTCCCTCAGGGTATAGAAACACCCACAATGAAATATTGGATCATAAGCTGGGAGAATGAACCGGTAGGATGGGATACCAATCAGGGATCCTGGAGTAGTTTCTGCGCTGCAATGATTTGGCACATCTGGAAGGCAAGATGTGACAAGGTTTACAAGGGTCAGAACCAATCACCCTTGTCTGTGATGAAAAGGGCAGTAAACTTTTGGATAGATAACAATAGACCAAAAAGAAATTTGACTAGACAGCAACAAACTTTGGTTAGGGATGTTCAGTCTACTTGGTTAGCACCAAGTGAAATGGGGGTTAAAATTAACTTGGCTGTTAAATGGAAACCAGGCAACCAGTCAATTTGTTATGCACTAATTGCTAGAGATTGTAATGGTTTTTGCAGGGAGGTGAGAGCTCAGACTACGGCAGCACTCAGCATGGATGAAGGGGAGATCATTGCAGTCACTGCGGCACTCAGTTGGGGAATGGAACTCACTGAAGCTAATATAGAAATTGAGGGCCAAAGCAAAGCTATTCAAGGAATAATTATGGGAGAAACAAGCGGAAAGCGGTGGCAAACTAGATCTCTTTGGAACAATACGGGGAAGTTGGTTCTTGGAAGATTAAGGCTAAGTAAAGGATGTGTTTTTAATTTAATTTCTAAGGAGGCAAACTTAAGTGCACTAGCTTTAGTTCAAAAGCTACATGCAACTGAAAACCTTTTAATGAAGCAATCTCCTCCATGCTTTCTTTTTGATGTAATCTCTAATGAGGCACGCCTCAATCTCGCTAGGCGAGAACAACCCTATGTTTTATTTTCTTAGTATTAAATTAAGGTTTTATTATCAAAAAAAAAAATCATTGTATAATAGCAAGTCGTGGACACATAGTAATTTTGGGGCGGGGTGTCTTAGTCCTCGTGTGGTGTTGCATGGTCAGCAGATGTGATTATTAACTGCTGGTTTGTTTTTCTTCTTAAAAAAATCACTTCTAAGGCTGTTCTCTATGGATCAAAGTTACGGATGAAAGCGACAGAATACCGTCGCCTATACTCCCGTCTCTCTCCTCTTCCCTCACACCCACTGTGAAAGCGCAGTGTCCCTCCCGGAACTGGGAGGAAAGCGAGGAAGGCTGTATCGCTCAAAAAGCGAGATACCTTTCCTCGCTTGCACTTTAGCGAGATACTCTATCTCGCTCTACAGAAAGCGAGTTTGACCTTTTATTCCCTTCAAGTATTTGATCACCACAGATCTGAGCTATACTTCCCTGTAAAATCATCACAAAAACCCCTTTGTAGTTCCAACCATAGACTTTACAAAATCACACAAACCAGCCACCTCAAATCGTACCCAGAAAACCGTCAACAACAAACCACCAACATCAGTTCACCACAACCTCCCCAGATCAGCCAACAGACCCATAAATCCACCAGAAATTGGCCACAGAATCAACTGCAATTCGAACCCAATCCACCTTTCTTTGCATGTTCATTCCTACACCCAGAACCTGCAGCTGCGTCAATGCATAACCAGTTAATCCAAAAGTCAGATGCCATTGCTCACTACGGATCAAGAGTAAGTTGAAGAAGATTTGAAAGTAAACAGGGAACAAAGAAAGGTGTAATGGCTGATTTTGGGTAAAAAATTAGAGATGGAGAAAACAGAGAAGGAAGATAAGATGTGGTGTTGCTGGCTCTGAGCTATTGGGAAAGAGATTGAAGAGATTCAGAAGCTGATGATAAATGGGACATTGGGTTTATATCAGATTGGAATTTGGCAGCAGTAGGTGCCTTTAACAGGGACAAATGTGTGTGCTATGACATTGTTCTGTTGTATGCTGGTTTGAATGAGTTGGGTTGCTGTTGGAAGTGTGTCTGGAGCTCAATTGCTGGTACAGATGAAGAACTCACTGCTGTTGAAGAAGAGATCAGAAGAAGGATGAGGGTAATCGAAGGAATCTGAAGGTGTAATGAAGATTAGATGAATGTTTAGGGAATTGGGTTATGTTCAATTTGTGTTCAGAATGATTGTCTGATTCGATTCTATCTGCTGGTGTTGATCGATGAACTTACAGAATTGGAAATGTTGATTAAGTAAAGACCGATAAAAGCGAGAAAAGCTATCTCGTGTTGAACGCAGTTGACTGGTCAAGCGATATACTCTATATCGCTCAGGTGAAGCGATATAGCTTTCCTCGCTGAGCGAGATAGCTTTCCTCGCTCCAAGGGTTCCTCCATAGCAAACAAGCGTCTGGGAGGGGCACTGGAAAAACCCTGTTGGGATGATTTCTCTCTCATCCATAGAGAATAGCCTAACCCCTAGCCTCTCAGTTTCCGTTCTTTTTTCTTATTAGATGATCAAATTAATCCTCCACTCTATCGAAATCATGGTTTCTCCTTCAATTTTATTTCATGGTTTCACACACTAACACTCACAACACGAATTCTTACATTATCACAATTGTTTTTCTTATACCAAGCCAAGAGGCAATCATAATCAATTTGTTTCGCTTACCAAGTCAAGTTACAATCACTGATTTGAACTGGTGGATAATGTTCATCTTCTTCTCTATGAATTCGTTTTTTTCTTTGTAGTTTTGAATTCGTTGGATACTCATGAAATCGTGGTGGTGCTCTGTAATTGATTGTGGTGGATTCTTAGGTATGGGTCGGATATAAGGATGGGTTCTCTTCTTAAAAATTGAAATGGTCGAATATTTGTATGAATGGGTTTAAACTTATGATGAATTGGTATGAAGAAAGTATTAGATCTAGAAATCATCTTTCTGTGTATGGATGATCAAAAAAATGGGTTTTATTTTTTTAATTTGTTTAAACCTGTGAGTTTGGATTTGTAATGGGGTTGTATTTACAGTTTGACTGTAGCTAATAAAAATAAGAAGTCTGTAGTGGAAGATTAGCCATTTGAGTTTTCTGATACCGTTTTTTGGTATATAATCTATGCATTGAATTGAATTATTTCGAATTCCTCTATCCTGTTGATCAAATTATTTCGAATCCTTTGATTGAGTATCTCTAATTTCTCCCGAGGTGCTAGTGGTGGTTGTATTGCTGATTGTGGTGTTTTGCTAGTGGTGCTTTTGGTGGAGGCGTTGAAGGTGGTGGTGGTGGCTGTTAATGGTGGCATAGGTTGGTGGTGATGAAATTTGACTGCTGCCATTAATGGCGATGGAGGTGAGCTGATGAACGACCATTACTGGACCAGTATGGGATGATGATGAAGAAGAAGAAGAGATCGAGAAATGAAAATGAGGCTAGCGAGATTTGAACCTCGCACCTTTGTGTCGATTTTGAGTGGCTTGACAAAAATACCCTCAACAACTTGATTAATGACCCGGGTTTTTGATTTTTTACTTTCCACATCTACCCTCAATATGTTGGCTTATCTACAAAACTGTCTAAAGAAAACAGAAAAATTAAAAAACTGGGAGGGGCGTTTACGTCTTATCGTCGTTGAAAAATTTCAAAATCTTTTTATGAAATTGGTTTAATTGTGTTACCCTACATTAGACACAAAATCACCATATATAGGGTCCTCCCTCGCTTCGCTCGGTCGGCCCAATAAGTGATATTGCTTATGGTCTCAAGATAAACAACTACGAAAGCTGGAACCAGTTGTACCTGTCACGAAAGAGTTTACCATACCTTCAACAAGGGATCAATAGAGTTTTACCGTATCTTGTTCGCAAAAGACCCTATTGCTATGACCCTGAAAC
Source organism: Papaver nudicaule (assembly GCA_023529015.1). Taxonomy (NCBI): domain Eukaryota; kingdom Viridiplantae; phylum Streptophyta; class Magnoliopsida; order Ranunculales; family Papaveraceae; genus Papaver; species Papaver nudicaule. The sequence goes on from JAJJMA010249408.1 coordinate 7,833, forward strand.
TTCAACCTTCAACAGATTTTGGGATGGTAAGGCTACTGGAGTGGAATGTGTATATAATGAGGCAATTCCTCACATGCAGAGCATTGTTCTTTGAAAGATTTGGGAGAAACTAATATTATTTGCTTGAAAGGTTTTTCCCAAGCAATTAATGAAGGCTAAAAATGAAGCAGAAGATTCCCTGGAAAAAATTATGGGAACAAGAGGTGCAGCAGAATCACCTTCTTCTTCAGGACATTCATTAACTAGTTGAAGATAAGCAGCATTATCACCTTCAGGAACAGCAGTAGCATTACCTTCTTCTTCTTCTACAGGATTTGAATTAACAACTTGATAAAGATGAGCATAAATGTGTTCAAGATTCGCAGTAATACCTCCAGGAACAGCAGCAGAAACATTGGGTTGAACCATTTTCTTTTCTTTCTTCTCACTAGACATGGAAGAATCTTGATTTTCTACCGCACCTCCTGCAGTAGTAGATGGATCATTGAGATGATGTGCCATTCTCGTTTCTTTGTCACCAGATATGAAAGAATCTTGATTTCCTGACACCCTTCTGTAGTACAAGCAGTTTTCTTTCTGATTTTCTGATTACCTGATTTTCTGAAGAATCATAGAAAGATCTGAATATGTTTTTCAAAATATAATCTTGCGAGGAGAAAAAGTCTTAACTACTGCACCTACACAATTCTCAAAACCAAATAGTTTTCAGTTAGGCTTTTCATCAAACACTTGATACACTCGAATTAGCATTTTCAACTCGCAATTCCAAAGAGATATAAGACTGAACTCAGCATAACTTCCCTTCTTACGAGTAACACGACCAACGAAACGTTCACCAGGCAAAGCACGGTCACACATTACAACAAAGCCAGTTTCTTCAACTTTACAAACACCTTTTCCTTTAAAACCTAAGCTTTCACAGACAAGTTCTAATGTCTGATTCTTCTTTGGGAACATAGATTTAGCCGGTCTAGTTGAAGTACTACTACTAGTAGTACTAGTACTGATTGAAGGTTGTAATTGTACTTTTTTGCTCAACTGAAAGAGAAGCACAGCAGTAAGAACAAGGAGAAGCTGTACGGAATTTCTGAAACCCTAAAAGAGAATTCAGGCGTCGGAAACCGTAGTTGGGAAGAACTGCTATTGCAGTCAAGGAAACGCAACAGAGAAAAAAAAATAGTGGAGTTATTTGGTTTTTTTCAGTAGAGATAAAGGGTCTTCTCGTCATTTCCTATGGTCTGAGTAACCCCAACTCAGATTAACCGAGTCTGACTCATCTGATACAAATGGATTATCCCCATGAGCCATGAAATCAGTCAAGTAAATTGAGCTAAAAAAAAAATTAAAAGCAAGGAAATTTGCGCACACCATAATAAGATGTTCTAATAAAAGTACTACTAGTAGTGATTGATAGTATTACTGATCCCACAGTATTCAAAAGGATGAAGCTTTGGTTATGTAACTTAAACCAGTCTTTTCACTTTCTTCGGAAAGCCTAGATACTACAAAAGGAGAAGTGGGTGTCTACAACTGCTACTACTAAAAAGGCATTGTTTATTTGTTTTTTTACATCTGAATTTAGAAGAGGAGAATTGAGGAGTGTAACGGTTCATGAGCTCAGTTAAAGAGGTATCAAATTCTTTCTGGAGGTCCACCTCTTCTTTCAAAATCTTGCGTATCAGCGCTGCCTTCTTCTCTTCATGCAATTTGATAAGGCTTTGTCTTTCTGCTTCAAATACCTCTATGCCTTGAAAATGCTTGCGCTTTAGCCTGCCTTCTTCTCTTCATGCAATTTGATAAGCTTTCTCTTTCTGCTTCAAACTCTATGAATTTCTCAACCTCCTTGTTCCTGGACAAAGCAACATTCACCATATCACCACATAAGAAGAAAAAAAACGATTTCAAGGCGCTGCTTTCTTAAAGTACATATGTTAAGAGTTGTTACCTGATAATCTTCTCTTCGGAGTCCAACTGCTTTTTTTTGCGTTTTGCTTGTAGCTGTTCTTTAAAGTTTCTTTCTTTTTCCTCCAATTGTGGATGGATCATCTTCAAAGCCATATCAGACAGCTATTAAGAAAATTATTTTGAGTATCAATTACTACTAATATGTTCTACTATCAGTAAGATAAAAAACAAGATTGATGTGTAAGAAAAATACAAAATTGATGTCAGTATATTTACATTAGAGACAGTTTAAGTTACCGACAAAGAGAAAAACAAGAAAAACAAACAAATCACAGAAGCACAAATAATATTACTGTTTTCCTATTTAATTCAGTGAAGTATCTAAACTATGGTAGAAGGACACCATACATGCAAACAAACCATGGTGGAAGAAGGAAATTATTTCTACAACCATGACCGAAGTCAAGGAAACAATAGCAGACAAGCAGGACCAATGAGCTGAACTTAAGAGGCCTATCTAGTAATAAGAAGACACACACAGCAGCTGGTAGTTAATGCTTTATATCAGTAACTAGTTTTGGATGTTACCTCTTCTTTGTTCTGTTCATATTGCAATTCTACTCTTTCCCGCACAATGAAGTCCTCTTTCGTCCTCTATTGCGAGCTCTCCCTTATGTTTACAAGTGATTCTACGAGGCCTTTCGTGTGCCTTTGATTTTTATCAAGCCTGTTCTTGTACAAGTGCAGCTGCTGATTTTCTTCACTCATTTGCTTCATTGGGGTTACTAAAATATCTTTATATGATCTCATTTCAAATTTGATATTGGACTCGCCTGGTGAAGTACATCGAAGAATGGTAAGTATTAAACTAGCTTCAGAAACAGTATTTAGTAGATATCCTGATACAAATTAATCAACAAGAAAAATAAAAGATGGCTGTTCAAATGCAAGTGCATTTCATGCCGTTCTAACTATGATGGGTGCTTTAATGTACCGCAAGGACGAGTGATTACAACTAGAAGCAACAGACAAAAGTCCAGAATGGTGCAAAGATATAGTAAATGGCAATGCTCATTAATAAACAGCTCAGACAAGTAATTACTGCAAACCACATATGGTAGACTGACCTTCAACATGTATAACAGAAGTTCCCTTTCGGATTAGCACCTCATCCAAGAGTTCTGCGAACTCTCTGTGAAGTTTCACCCTCGTTTGACCCTTGGTCTTAGCATGGGCCATTAGTGGTTGCAATCCTTTGTAACAGTTAATTGCGCCCGGTCCGTCTTGACATGCTGGACAGTGCCACTGCCATATAGATGAATTTGTTTCCTCAAGAGTCAATTTATCTAAGATGTCAAAGAACTCCTTAAACAACTTGTTGTTTTCGCGGGTCTCATGGCTCTTCTGGCTTTCATCTGAATCAAAACCATCACAGTAGATGTCATCGCTATCTTCAATCATGTCTTTATCTTCCTCATCGTAAATATCCTCATTTAAACTCTCTGCCGGACTAGGTGGGACACCTTTTGCACCCGCTCTTGCACCCCACTTCCAACCATGTTGTAGAGGAGGAGCAATCCTGGGTGGTGGTGCCATGTAATTCTTCTCCCAACCTCCATTGGTAGACTGGCTATTTGTATTTCCTCTTCCACCTGGTTTACTATCCTGCCAGGCACTCTCTGCCGGGCTAGGTTGCACCCGCTCTTGCACCCCACTTCGAACCATGTTGTAGAGGAGGAGCAATCCTGGGTGGTGGTGCCATGTAATTCTTCTCCCAACCTCTATTGGTAGACTGGCTATTTGTATTTCCTCTTCCACCTGGTTTACTATCCTGCCAGGCACCCCCTGTAGCCGCCTTTCCTGAGGTCCAGGATGCAGAAGAAGAATTTGGAGGACCCCAAGCCTGCTTTGGTGCTGCTGCTGCCGTAACTCGATTCTTTTTGTTAGACACCACCTCCCAACCAGTATCTTTACCAGAAGAATCAAGGCTGAGATTTGCGACATTAGAACCCAACTGAACAACTTCATCCTTTCTGTTACCAGAGCCTGAACCTCCTCCAGAGCTTTGTCCATCCACACCTTTCCCTTTTGCGGGTGAATTAGCAATCATAATAAGAACAAATGGCTTGAGCTCCCAACACATTTTGCCTCCTGCACCACCAATTAAGCAAAGCCAATTTCATTATAACATCAACATACACACTACTTTAAAGTATTATCTGAAAATGCTGAAACACCAAAGAACAACCAAATCTCATCTCAAACACCAGCTTTTACCATCATAAAAACCATTTCACACCATCTTTTAACCTAGAAGAAGCTTTCGACCCACCTAGAATCATAACACCCCTCAACACTCACTTTCAACTAAAAGCACTTAAACACTCATAATTTCATACTTCAAGAATATAAAACAAAGACAAACAAAGATCGTAATCGTTTTCATAACTATCATTCAAGAACATCTTTGAACATCTTTTAGCCTAGAAGCATGCAACCCACCTAGAATCATAAAACCCCGCAACACTCACTTTCAACTAAAAGCACAAAATCACTTAAAACACTCACAATCTCATACTTCTAAGCATGAACAAGCAAAAACCATAATTCGTTTTCATAAGTATCTTTCAACAAAGAAGCATTAGAACCCAACCAGGATCATAAGTCCCATGTCCTTTACATTTTACCCCTTAACACCAAATTCTAACTAAAACCCTAAGGCCACTTAAACACTCACAATCTCATACTTTTAAACATAAACAAGCAAAGATCATAATCTTTTTTCATAACTATCATGCAAGAACAAACATATGTCACCTTAATAACACCATCTTTTAACCTAGAAACATCAAACATCTTTCATGATAACAAATAAACTTTTCTAAAGCTTTTAATCTAGAAGCTTTCATTAAACATCTTAACCTAGAAGCTTTAGACCCAGAATCTGAATCAACTAAATGCATAAAACCAATTAAACACTCACAATCTCATACTTATAAACATAAACAAGCAAAGATCATAATCTTTGTTCAAGATCAAAACCAACATACTTACAGTAACCATTTAAACAGTAAAAAAGAACACTGAAATACCCACAAAATTTGAAGTACCTGAAAAGAAATCTACTCTTTAGCTTCTTGAACAAGTGAAAATCCAAAAAAAAAAAAAAAAACACCACCACCTATTCACAGGCAGAAGATAAAAAATCAAACACAGAAACCAAAAATCATACACAGAAACCTAAAATCCTACACAAACTCAGTAAATCTAAACATTCTTATGAAAAACAAGAACTTAAAACCATTTTTAAGCACAATTGTTTTTAGGGTTTTACAGAAATCACTGTAGGAAATTACCTAGAAATTGACTGGAATGTGTGAAACCCCACAAGAGGAGGAGGACAGAACAATGTTGTTTCTTCTCTACATGATGTGGTGAGAGAGAAGAAGAGAAGGAAAATGCTGATGGAATGAAAAATGAATGAAGAAATCAAAAAATAAAACCCTACAGAACAAAGAAGAAACCCTTTTGTGGTAGTGAATTCAATCAACTACTTCAAACGTGGGTCCCACCCGGTTAACACCCCCAAAATGGAAATAAATGAGTGCAAATTTGTGCACACTCCTATAAAGGGTGTCCACAAAACAAAGCAATTCTATTGGCTATTCATTAACTAACAGTTAACTATTTTTAGATTTCTTTTTTTTTCTTTAATTATAATTTAAAATAGGAAAGAGAATATTTAATATCTAAACTAACCTAAATTATAGTATTTTTAAAAACAGAAATACCCTTTAATTCGTTATAACAACTACTAGGGTATCGCCCAGGCCTTCGGCCTGGCCTCAACCGCTCGTGCGCCTTCGGCGCCGAGGGCCTTAAAGATCTGTCCTGCCTTAGGCACTGGGGAATTTTAGCCAAATAAAATAATGATGACCTAATATCAAGCATGGTATTCCACTATAACTATATTTAGACATTAGTCAGGGGGTTCCAACATTCAAGCAAAAAGTGGACTACGTTTTTCTGCGTTACCATGTGAAATGTTGGATTTGCCACTAAAAATACGTGAAATTTTCGACAAACTGGGTGTGCAATAAAATCTTGTCTGACCGATAATGCAGAGACACTCTAATTTTCAACACAACAACACTCTAATTTTCAACACAACAACCTTCATGTTCCCCTTTCTACCCGTAACAAAGCAAACTCATTAGTAAGATCAGCAAATGGATCACAACATTAAAAGAGTTACTGGCATAAAAATGAAGCCAACAACAGATCGATATACATGTATTTTTTTGGGGATTACGTTTATTTATCAACTGATTATCCTGCAACACATTTACATATATGTACTTGAGAAAGTAGTTGTTCGTCTCAAAAAAAACACAAACTATCAGGTTAAATGAAGCGAATATACAGAAAAGTTAACAGTTTATGATTCTAGCTTAAAATTGGTCTCTGTCACTGAGAGTCATTTCTGGACATCTCCTTAACCATACCAAAAGGTTAACGTTTCTATTTATCATGAAGCATTTATTAAGAAGTTGGATACACATTTTAGAGTGAAAAATTCTTGGGCGTTCATGGGTTTTGTAGAAGTATCGATGCATCAGTGCCAAAAATTCCAATTTCGTAGGGTGTTGGACATGCTCAGATACCTTCTCCGTGCGCTCATGTCTTTCGTGGCGTCTTAACTTAAAGAAACTAAAATCAATTCATACAAAAGTAAAC
>JAJJMA010249412.1:0-17187 GCA_023529015.1 Papaver nudicaule
TGATTTCCATACATGCTTTGAAACTCTTGGGTTTTTTGGCCTTTCTCATATGTATCATGGGTATCAATGCTATTGTAATCACTTATGATATAAATAAATAAATTCAGGCCTTTCCTTCAAAAAAAAAAAAAAAAGCATCTTTGCTACTATCTCTTTTAGTGGGTACAGTTGGATCTACTTTTCACCAAATTAGGAATTGAGGCCATGAGTTTAATTCATATTTGCACTGATTGAAGTTTTGAATATGAAGATTTGGATGAACAAAAAACACCCAATAACTCTCAATCGCACTAATCATTAACAAACCATTCGGGGTCCATTTTTTCATGCCTAAGAATGTATTAAGCATGACTAACAGGTCATTTGTGATATAAGGTAAACATAAAAAGGGATTTTATTATATAAAAGGGGTCGAGAAAGGCAATGGCTAATAGTGTAGCCCTTGGAAGTTTAAGGTTATCTTTTCAAACTCGTCATCGTTAGATTTTGGCTTCAAAATTATGCTTGAGTAGAGAAATCTTGAGATGTTAGAGGAAATTGAAAAAGAAATTAAATTCTAAACTAGTATGTCGATGGGCTTCCCTTCTAGTATTTTAGTTATACACTACATTTAAGAAGTATAAGCCATATTTAGGTCGGAATTCTATATGGGATAGTGAGGTTTTAAGCAAGTCCATGCCAACCGCAATATACTTTAACAGTTCAACAGAAAAGGTAAAAAAGATGGTGATTTAAAGATGGATTGACAACACAGAAAGAAAAAGCATAATTAATTGACAGATCGGTTTGAGAAGGTTGCAGATTGTAAAACCACACAACAACAAATAGTAGCTTATGGGTGATATATATATATATGAACATACACTCAAATTTTGATTATATAAGTAAGAACCACCGTTGTTATATGAAAAAGGAACTTTATAAAGTTTGTTGGCCAATGTTAAGCGGTTTATTGGGTTCTTGTTTTTGCTCAATTTTTCTCGACTTTTTTCTTCCTCCAATAGGCCTTTATTTACTCTTTTCTCTTAATTTCTTTCCTTCAACCAAAAAATAACAACAAATAAATGTAAAATCGGGTTTATGTAAATATTTTTCCTTTATTTTGGAATTCGTAAGTATACGGTACAAAAAAAGAACAAAGAAGGGTTAGCATGCACTGCCTCAATTTTGTGAAGCTGCCACCCTTAACAAAAGTCATTGCCTACAGAAGTCAGGTGCCAGTAAAATTTCTTTGCGAAGTCTGTTCTAGAGAATTTACATGTTATCACCACAATGCGAGAGAGTATTGATTGTCAAATTCATATTTTATTTTATACATCACATTTGAAGAAGAATATCTGTTTACATTATTAAAAGGGCTATTTTGCGATACCTCCCCTGTAAAGATTGCTATTTAGCAATCCCTCCCTAAAAAGATCAATATTAGTGATTCCTCCCCTCCGTTGGTTATCTGCATAGGTGTCAGTGATCTGCCAGGTAAGCTTTGTACGCGTGTCATCCATACTAGAAATTGACTAAGTTACCCTCAATTAAAACAAATGGGGACACAAAACAATCTGACGGTGTTGGGAGTAGTCAGTAATGAAAGGTATAGATCTGAACTTTTTTATTTATCTTCTAATCGCAATATTAGGTTTCACCACCACTTATCTTTTCCACGACCTGTGATTTCTCTGCTACTGGCATCTTCTAGCCGTCATCAAACCATAATTCAGGAAAGCATTTTCGAAGGATTTCGGGCAAGTTTCAAAGACAAAATGAAGAGAGGAATACTCGAAATCGCTGGTTAATTTTGGGTCGAGAATGGCTGAAAATTAAGCAGAAAGAATTATTTTGTTGCCGATGATATTGAAGATGGTTGGTCAGATTTTTTGAGGGTATTGTGAGTTACAAAGGATTTGGATGGTTAGGTTTGATTAGGAATTGTATTTGCCAAGAAAAGTGGCTCGAGATTGAAGTTGTTTTAGGCAAATTCTTGAATCTGAACATCAATCGAGACTGATTGAGCAAGTGTATAGTATGAACCATGTTCAGGCATCAATGTAACTTGGTTTTGGGTGTAATTGTTTTATATCGATTTGTGGATTTTTATCATTATATTCAAGTATACACTATGAGTGATGTACCAGATCTTGATTTTTTTTTCCAATTGAATTTGTAAGTGTTTATTGTTCTACCAAAAATGAATGACGAATTGTACTTTTTCCAATTGAATTTGTTATCGATACAGTATCGAGAATTCAAAAGTGACGACTGTTAAATTGCACTACTTCTGTTGTCTAACCATGTACTGGTTGGCCATTTCGAAGACTAAACCCTTTCGTATTGGATGAGGAATTAGAATTGATAGGTCGACTGATGTTGGGAGTCTGCGAGAAGGAGATAGGAAAATCGTGTTTTCTCCATTGATGGTGGTAGCGAGATGACGGTATGCGAAGATAACGACTTGGGTATTTTGGGTATTTTTTGGTTTTCCAATGGACACATGTCTGGTTTGATGACGTGTAAATTTATGTTGAGTCAGCTAACTGACACATATGCAGATAACTGACGGAGGGGAGGTATTACTAATATCAATCTTTTTAGGGAGGGATCGCTAAATAGCTATCTTTACAGGGGAGGTATCGCAAAATAGACTCAATGACACCATCTTACATTTTCGCAATAGGTTTTCGTCATTGTATACTCCCTCTATCACTGCTTTCACTTTTCCAGGGATGAAGTAGTATTCAAAGCAATGAGTTTTGTTAATGAATAAGCCTGCGACCCGAGATAGTCGATGAGCACAATGTTTATGAGCAGCAATTGAAGAAATAGTTAAAGGAAAGATAGGTGCTACAATGCTTGTTTCATGCCTAATAATGTTTCATATGTGACAAATAGTTCTTTCGTGTTATAAGGTTAACAAACAGGCTTTGCAAAGAAATGACTTATATGAGATCCCAAGTATAAACGAACTGATAGTTTAAGGTCATCCTGTTAAAAAAACTTATTGTTCTTGCAAAAAATAAGAAACTCAAATTGTTATTGTGCAATACTGATTCCGTAGTTATGCTTAGCTAGAGATTCTTGAGATGTTTCAGGAAATTGAAAAGCAAATGAAATTCCCGGATAGTAAGTCGTCGACTTGGCCCTTATTTTAGTTCTAAATCATTTCGATGTTGTATACATTATTTGTATACATATCATGCACATACTTCTGGGTCCTCCTAACACTATTGCATCATTCGTCATTACTATCTCTTTTGGTGGTATAAAAGCGCGAAGAAATTGGATACAGAAAACGGTCTGCTTAATTCATCTCATAAAAGCAAAAGGCAAGTTAGGTTCCACTGCAATTGGATCTGCAGTGTACTTTTCTTGGTCATTTTCTCATTGTGCAACTTTGCGGTTCCTCAACTTTCGTCGGGAAACAATTCAATTCTTAATATTTATTGCCGCTTCATTATGCTTATCAGGTCATATGCAACATCCGCAAAACATGTCACTCTATTTTTTTCATTACTATTACTCCAAAAACCAACTGCAAGAATATATACAAGTTGCAAATTTCCGTCCAAAGAAAAGACAAACAAAACCTTCAAAAACCAAGCACCCTAATGGCGCGTTTGGATGCAGAATTTATGTTTTCAGGGGATTTATAATTCCAGGGGATTATAAAACCCGGGATTTATTTAAATACCTAGCGCGTTTGGTAACTCAAGAAAAAATCCCTGGAAACTGTCAAATCCTTTGTTGGAATTTCCATATACTGTTTGGCAAACCTAGGATTTACAGAAATGCTCCGTTTTGAAATTCCATATTAACTATCTCGTCCTCAACTTAGTTGGTGGATTTAAAATCTTTGATATTAAAAATAGATAGCTATGTGCTTAGTGTGCAACCGTGCAAGCATAAGCAAAATTAAAAAACACATATCTATCTATCTCTTTAAATCACTTTTATGCATCAAGGAGAAGAAACAACAGTACTAGTTAGCTACTTACGATACAAAAAACAAGACCCTATCATTTTGGTGATGAATCAAGAAGTCCTAAGAACCAGAACAAACTACATAACAATACTGCAAAACCCACGTTAAAACATAATCAAATGAAAGAAGATGTACTAAAAATCAAACTTGACATCATATGATATGAATAGGGTTTACCTTTGCAGCTTCAACAAGAAATGATAAATATGGCGGGATGATGGCGGGAGGAGGCGGAAATGTGGAGGGATGGAATTTTAGGGTTTAACTTTGGTGGGGCCACAAATCCCTTGGAAAGTTTCCAAGCAAATAACAGGGGGGGAGGTGTTACTCGATTTGGAGGATTTGCTGGGAAAGTGTTTCCAAGGGGAAACATGAATACAAGGGATTTTGGCAAACAAACGGGCCAAAGAATTTATAATTCTACCAAATCCCTTGGTCCCATGAATCCCCTCTCTAAAATCCTGCATCCAAACGAGTACAATCCGGTAAAAGCCTACTGGTACGTGTATCTGGACTGTAATAAACTTAATAGAGGAAATATTTGTCAATGGACACCTTAGTGTCTGCACATCTGTCGACATTGTTCAAATGGAGTTATTTACATTCTGCGTTTCTGTTCATACAGTGTATCTAGCTAATTGAAAGCAATACTTATGATTTTCCAGGAGAAGGCACTTGAGTTATTGTCAATACTGATCCCAATGAAGTCGATGCGCAAAGTGACTGCTATGATCCCTGATAGAAACGATAGTTGAAGGTCCACTAGCAGTGCTAGTCTAGCACCATTAACATTAGTTTTCAACCAGCAATTACTGGAATTTTGAATGTAAGATTTGCATGAACCAACAACACATGCATTCTCGATCACTACTTGTCATTGACAAACCATTTCATAGATGAAAAAATGCCTGTTTCATGCCCAAGGATGTGTTATACATGACAAACAGGTCATTCATGATATGAGGTTAGCAAACTGACATGCTGCGAAAGAGGTGTTTTGTATGAGCTCCTAACTATAAAAGTCTTTGAGAAAGGAAGTAGGCGAAAAATGAAGCCTTTGATAGTTCAAGGTCACCTTCTACTTCAAATTTTTTTTTTTTTTTTTTTTTTTTTTTAAAAAACCACCATTTATTATTAATCAAAAAATTTTAAAGTCATACAACTTACTCAAGACATCAGGCCCAGTAAAGAAAAGAACAAAATAAAGGCACACAGGCCCAAACAAAAGTAAAGAAGGAAACAGAAAGCATGTAGAAATTTACAGTACTTCAAGGAAATCTAAAATAAGTAGTATCAGGGAATTCCATCTTCTTCAGGCTTGCAGGTCTAGAGCTGAAAGAGTTGGTCTGCCCCAATTGAAGATTCACAGCATTCTTGGCAAAGAAATCTGCAGAAAAGTTAACTTCTCTATAAACATGTTTCATATGAATTGAAAGTAGAGAAGAGCATATTTTCCTCCATCTTGCAATGAAATTCCAGGGAATTTTCTGACTTTGAAAAGCCAAAACTACAGCCTTGGAATCAGACTGTAAGATAATCTTGTAATGGTGATTAAGATAAGCCCATTCCAGAGCTCTGATCACAGCCATCACTTCAGCCAAATAATTAGTAGCTACACCCAAACCACCTTCCTCAGCATAGATAAATTCCCCTCTATGGTTTCTAGCTAAGAAACCATAACCAGATAGACCAGGGTTACCAATGGAGGCACCATCACAGCAAAGAAGTAAGAAACCTTCATTTGGTAATTCAAAATAGCAAGCAATGGGGTTCAACTGTTTGATTTTTCTAAGAGGAATACCAAAATAATTCAGAATCAGTTTATCATAATCAGTATTCCACATCAGCTTCTTCAGTCTGTGCTTACTTTCCTGAATTCTATGACTTATTCTCTGTATAGCTTTATTCCTATCAGGACAAATACCATCAAAGAAAGCTTTATTTCTTGTAAACCAAATTTCCACCAGAGAAGTGAAAGAAGCAATAAGCCATAATTCCTGCACTACTGGGCTTTTTCCTTTGCAAAGAAACATAATTTCCTCAAAAGAATTAGGAGTAGGGAAAGAGAAAATACCACTAAGCCAGCTCCATATACTATGACTAAAAGGACATTCCCAGAGAATATGATCCAAGTAATCTTGTTCTTCATGACATAAATAGCATCTTGAAGCAAATTTGAATCCTCTTTTTTGCAGATTGTCTTCAGTGGCCACAACTTTTCTCAAAATCTTCCAAGTATTAGCAGCAGTGGAGGGATGCACTGAGCTCTTCCAAAGCTTATTATAAATGTTAGAAACAGGATAATGAGATCTAAAAAGGTTAACTGCAGAATGAACAGAGAAAGTACCATGTTGGTTACCTATCCAAATTAGAAGATCATCACCATCAGATAGAATTGGCAGCTTTGAACTTGGAATTATCTGTGTCAATGAGTCAGGAATAATCCATTGCCCATCTTGAATTAGGTCCTTCACCATCAAAGTAGGATGTTGTTTTATCATATAGTAATCTGGAAAAATTTGACTAAGTGGTTTTTCTAGAATCCATCTATCAAACCAAACAGAAATTTTACTGCCTGAGCCAACAATCCATCTAGTATTTTCCTCAAATTCCTTTAAGATGCTTTTGATACCAGGCCATATAGAAGATTGTTTATAATAAGATATCCACTGACCTTTTTTATCTTTGAATTTAGCTTTGAAGAATAGAGCCCATTCATCATTACTATTTATAATTCTCCATAAAAGCTTCATCAGTAATGCCTTGTTTATGTCTTCAAACTTTCTCAGGCCTAATCCCCCTTCATCTTTAGGTGTACACACTTTGTCCCATGCCAAAGTAATGGTTTTTCTTTCCTCAGCATTTCCAGACCATAAAAAATTCTTCACAATGGATTCACAAGCATTTATGATCTTTACAGGCCATCTGTAAATGGACATATTATATAAAGGTATGCTGCACAGCACTGTTTGAATAAGAATCAATCTTGCTTGAAAGGATAACAATCTTCCAATCCAAGCCCTCAGTTTTCTCTGGAGCATTTCCACAAAGGACCAAAGATGTTCAGACCCAATACAACCTGGTTTAAGCACAATTCCTAAGTATTTATCAGGAAATTTTGCAATCCCCATTTGCATGATGTTAGAAATGATCAATTTCCTATCTTCTGAAGTGCCATCAATAAAGCATTTGCTTTTATTAGCATTAATCACCTGACCAGATGCAGCTTGATACTTGATCAACATATTTTTCAGATTCTCCAAACTCTTTTTCCCACCATTGCAGAATATGAAAATGTCATCAGCAAATAATAAGTGAGAAGGATGAAGACCATTCCTTATAACCATAGGTAATATGCATCCATTCTGAATCATGCTACTAATTTTCCTGCTAAGAACATCTTCAGCTAGCACAAACAAAATAGGTGATAAGGGGTCACCCTGCTTCAAACCCCTACCCACACCAAAATATCCAACAGGACCACCATTCAACATAATGGAAATTTTAGTGGTTTTCAACAGTTGAATTATCCAGTTTCTGAAGTTTTCAGAGAATCCAAAAGATTTAAGAGCAGCAACAAGAAATTCCCAACTTAAGGTGTCGTAAGCTTGAGAAACATCTAATTTTAAACCCACATTGCCACCCCTTCTCTTAATAGTCATTTCATTAACCAGTTCAGAAGCTAATACAACCTGATCATGAATGCATCTTCCTTTAATGAATGCACATTGCTGAGGAGAAATAAGCTTATGAATAACCATTCCTAATCTCATTGTGATGATTTTAGTAATGATCTTAAAGCAAAAATTACTTAATCCAATGGGTCTAAATTGAGAAGCTTTTTTAGCACCTTTAATCTTTGGAAGTAGCACCAAAAAATTGGAATTAAGACTTTGAGGAATAAATTTAGTAGCCCAAACATACCTGATAGCATTCACTAAATCAGTATTGATAATATCCCATGCTGCTCTATAAAAGGAACCAGAGAAACCATCAGGTCCTGGAGCTCCATCAGGGTTGAGTTCAAAAACAGCTTCATGTATCTCTTCTTCAGATGGAAGGGCATTTAACATTCTATTTTCTTGTTCATTTATAACAGGAGAAATACCTTCAAAAAGACTGTCATCCATTTGAACTGCTTTGTATTTAAACTTTTCTTCAAATTGCTGAATCAAGATATTAGCAATTTCATGCTGAGAAGTAATAATATTTCCCCCATCATCTTCAAGTTCAGCAATGGCATTCTTCTCATGTCTTAGTTTAATACAAGTGTGAAAAAATTCAGTATTAGCATCACCATGTTTGATCCAATTGATTCTGGCCTTGTCACTTAGAAAGGTATGATGTTGTTGAGAAACTAAATCAAGTCTTCCATAAGCAGTAACCATCTTATCTAATAAAACCATATCTTCAGGATCTGCATCAGAAAGTTTAGAGGCTTCAAGGAAATCTTTCTCAGCTTCTTGAAACTTGGTAAAAATGTTGCCAAAAACTTCCCAATTCCATTTTTTTAATATAGTCTTCAATCTCTTAAGCTTGTTCATAAATATAAGAATAGGATCACCACCCATATCTTCCTTCCAGGACTCCAAAACAACATTCAGAAATTCAGGATGAGAGATCCACATTTTTTGGAATCTATAAGGAATATTGTCTGCTTTTGGTATAACTTTATCAGAACCACAAAGTGGACCATGATCAGAAACACCTCTAACCCCAACATTGTAGTTCCAACCTTCATATTTATTTAGCCATTTAGTATTGAACATGGCTCTATCTAAATTACAAAGGATTCTTTTTTTACCACATCTTCCATTAGACCAAGAGAATTCCAAACCACTTTTTGGAGCTTGTAATAAGCCACAAAAATCAATACATGCAAGAAAATCACTCATAGCAACAGTGAGAGGAGATCTGCCACCTTTCTTCTCAGCAATTGAAGTGACACAATTAAAATCCCCAATAACCATCCATGGTTTATTAAGAAGACTAATATTACATAGTTCTTCCCATAAATGTCTTCTATGAACTGTATCATAATCTGCATGAACACCAGTAACAATGACACCACCAATTTCCACAGTAATGCATTGTTTAGTTATAGAAATGACATTAGGAGGATTAAGGGATCTATTCCAAAATAACCATATGTTACCCTTAATACCATTATCTGAATTATGAATTACTTGATGATGCATACCAGGAAGCCTTAATTCCTTAAAAGAAACAGAATCAACATCTATTTTTGGTTCCACAACCCAAACAAGAGAAGGGTTAAACTTATTTACTAAAGATCTAAGTTTGTCTCTGGCTTTACTTCTTTTCAAGCCTCTGACATTCCAAAAAATAGTCTTCATTTAGAAGATGAGGTAGAGGAGGTACAAGTACCCCCTTTAGGTAAATTTGGTTTTAAATTAGCTTTAGAAGCTCTCCTAGTTACTGGTGGAACTTTAATAGGAGTTTTCTTCTTACTAGCTAAAAGTTCCTTTAAGTTTTTTTCAGCTACTTTACAATGAACAGGACTTTCAGTAATAGAAGCCATTTCAAGTAAAGCAATTGTACTAACCTCAGGGATATCAACATCAATATGACTTTCCTCCTCCTCTGAGATATGTTGTAGAACCTCAAAAGTATTAGTAGATAGGTGAGGAGACTCACAACTACTACTTTGTTCTCCTGGAGTAAATGTGGACCCAGTAAAAACAATTAATGGAAGATTACTTCCATCATTATCAATGACATTTGAAGTAAATGGAACTTGAATAATATCATCATTAGACTTCTTAGGAATATAAACTTCCTTATGTTTCTTGTTCCTCTTCCTCTTCTTAACTTGTTGAAACCCATTTTGAACTTCCTCCTCAGAATGGATAGCTTCTTTGGCTTTGGATTTACATTCAAAATATGAATGACCAATAACCTGACATTGACTACAAAATTTAGGCTTCCTTGGAATTATAATAGGCTGAAAAAAACCTCCAAATTTGGATTCAATCCAAATTTTGTCTGGAACATCCTTTGCAAAATCAATCTCTACCAACACACTTGCATAAAATCCCAATTTTCTGTTGAGAGTATTCTCATCAACTTTAATAGGATTTCCAATAGCTTTACCAAGAGACATAACAATTTCTTCTTTCCAATATTCTAAGCTTAAGCCAGGAAATCTCACCCAAACAGCAGTGGTGGAGATTTTCTGAGAATCAGCTCTAAATGTAGGACTCCATTCTCTGATTCTTAGGTATTGTTCTTCAACTGGCCAAACCTTACTTTTCCAGACATACATCTTATCTTCAAGATTAAATAGCTGAATTGTGAAGAAACCTTTACCTAAAGGAGTAAATAAAACCTTACCAGAAAGTTTTGTCCATTGCTTTTCAAGGATCTGAGTAGCTTCCATGAAATTGAGCTTAGTTAGATCTAAACGACCAATTAGGCTGAATTTCCATTCATCAATATCCATCATCGAATCAGGTAAAGCCAAAGATAGGATTTCACCTTTCATTGTTGATTCAGGTAAAGAAGAAACATCAATTACAGAGCTCATCGTAACTGAAAAATAGGTTTTCAGACAAAACCTAGAATGAATAATTTCCGACAGAATTAACACAAAAATGGATAGAATTGAAGATCTGAGTTAATTTCAATCATTGAAATGATTTGTAGAGAACGATTTTAATGATTTTGTAATGAATTTAATGAAGAAATAACTACGAATTAAAGGAACTGAGATCGAGAAATCGCCCTTGACTATGGTCAAAGCGGGTCAACTCAGAGCTCAGCCATGAAGATTTATCTCCAAACAGGTCGACCTCCTTCTACTTCAAATACAACAAATATTGTGTAACATATGTTGATATGTTCCATACTGATTTCAAAATGATACTTAGTTAGAGGATTCTTGGTATGTTAGAGGAAATTGAAAAAGAGATGCAATTCTGATTACTTAACTTTATACCTTAAAATGCGTGCGCTCTTTAGAACGAACTTTGTAAATCTTACTAGAATCGGAGGAGTAAATGAGAAGATGACTAATGGTGCAAAATTGAGACTTTATTTTTCGTATCGATTTTAATCATACGAAAACACATTAATTATAGTACTTTTGAATTTTTGACCATTAAACATATCAAGATCAGTAGTGTAAAGGTGGTTGGAAGTATTGTGAGGTTATTAATATTTGTACTAAATTTGAATTTTATTCCATCAAGGAAAGATTTAAGATACCCGCTCGATGTAAGGAAGCTTCAAACCTCTTAAATCCTCACATGGAATCAGGAAATAATTCACACACTTTATCCATAGCACAATTTCATGCCAAAACACACTTCGGATGTGGTGGCCTTCGTGGGTCAGAAATTCGTAACTTGTATCTTTTCTTGCAGTTGGTTTGTGCTCTTTTCAATAAATATGTACCATTATTTACCGATCCAAAAAAAAAAAAAAAACCAACTCCATTTTCGAAATACTTATTTCTAAAGATATTTGGGCATTGTATTTTGAAATACTTGCACTTAATTTTTATTCGGAGTATTTGTCGAAGGAAGAAAGAAAAAAGACGTTATTTGGAGCCTTTCCAAAAATTTAGACCCCTCCCTGGTAAACCAAAATAGGGTTACCCAGTAGTAAAAGTTGTTTTTATTAAAATACTCCCTCCGTTCCAATTTAGTTGCCATAATAGGGTTTTTTGCACAAATAGTTGTCTTCAAACATTAATTATTTTGGTTTATTTAAAAGAAAGCTTATATTTCCAAGATAAAATGGAAGGGTGTAGTTGGAAATTGTGGGAAAAAATATCAACTATGGCAAGTATTTTGGAACATAAAAAAAACCCTGATATAACATGTAAAGTGGAACGGAGGGAGTAAATAAATTAAAGTAGTCATCCCGAGTCGCCAAGTTTTTTCCATTTCACATGTTTACATCATCACCAGAGAGCATTGATTGTCACAATAATGCTTGTGGATATGTTGACATTGTTTTTTGTATCAAAAAAAAAAAAAAATATGTTGACATTGTTTTGTTTTTTTTCTTTTGTTTTCTTTTATCATTAGCTGCCATAACAACAACAAAAGAAAATAATTACACAGAAATGATACAGTTTTACTCTCTAGTATACAAGAAATGATGCATGGGGGTTGAGAAAAAATCCACCATTGATGGAAATTCAACATAAATCTAACCACCATTGATGGATATTATGCCGAAAAGCATAGATTGCAAGTAAATGATAAGCTTCATTTATCCCTCGCGGAACGTAAGTGTTGAGAATAGTCCCAGATCGCCTGATATCCTGGATATGTGAAGTATATATGTCTTAGGTAACCTTAACTTTGTAAGCCGCTTTTCAAGGTTAGTTAGGCCCATGGATTTCTACATGGAAGGATTTGTTGACTCGATTAGAGTATTATTGGATCCAATAAGGATATTGTTTATTTGAAATTTGGCCCTTGAAGGGTCTTGTTTGTCCCCGGCTCCGTGTGAGGGTGAGTGTTGAGAATAGTCCCACATCGCCTGATATCCTAGATATGTGAAGTATATAAGTCTAGGGCAACCCTAACCTTGTAAGCCGGTTTTCAAGGTTAGTTAGACCCATGGATTTCTACACGGTATCAGAGCCTGGCATGTACGCGGTAGAGTGACTGGCCTGTAGGTGCACGTGTTAGCCGAATGATTGGATTACACTTGAGGGGGCTTGTGAAAGGATGGAATGTCCCACATTACTAATATCCCCATAATATGACTAAAATATAATATGAAAGGGCCACTTCAGTCATTGTCAATTGGTTTTGAGTTGGATGCCCCCAAACTTGATTAGACTGGATTGAATTTAACAGCAGTGAATAAATAAATGACATGTAGTTTCAGATGCCAAACCACATAGAGAACATTCAATAGGTACATTGTCAACAAACCTTCCAACTTTACTAGAGACCCCTATCCCATCATGTATAAGTCTCCAAGTGAATTAAAGAGTGGATTCTTGGAGTTAGCTTCTTCACAGTCCAAAACTTTTTCCCAAGGAAAAGAATCATCATTGAGAATAAACGGCTCACCAGTACATGCTTGTAGATGTTTTTGGAATGATTGTGCCGTAAATTCCCCATGCAGAGTAAAAATGACCTTATCAGATTTTTCCTTTTTAATGTAGATATCCAGTATTTGTTCAGCTACATACAGATCAAAGCATTGCCTCACCAAAGGAACATTCCATTCAACACCATTCTCAAGCATTAATTCCTTCACATATGTGATACTATGATCATTCTGCATAGAAGCATGAGGGGTGTAACATGTCAGACCTGGTACCCATGTGTCATTCCATACCCTTACATCAGAACCATTACCTATAAGCCACACACAACCATCTTGAAGTTGATCTCTAATACTCAACATTGCAGACCATGTAAAAGAGCATTTTTGAGGTTTTTTCTGCAGCCCAAAAAGAAATGTCTTTCATATACTTGGGCTTCAAAATCTTACATCATGTAGCATCAAGACTCTTCAGATATCTCCAAGCCTGTTTTGCAACTAGAGCCTTGTTCAGTTCTTCCAATGACCTCAAGCCCATACCCCCCTTCTCTTTTGCTGTAGTGAACCATTCCCATCTTAGGAAGTGCATCTTTCGTTTCTCTTTCGTGTCCCCCCACCAAAAATAACGCAAGTTTTGGTTCATTTTCTTTATCACACCCACCGGGATCAGTCCAGTAGCCATGCACCAGTGTAAGGACATATTGAATCAAGGTTGTGCAACCCGCGTGGCTGGTTATGTTGACATTGTTAAAATAAAAAATTTACATTGGTTTTTTCTTTTTTTTTTCTTTTTTTAACTAACTTTTATTAATCATCATCAACTGAAAGAATCTTACAAGAGTTGGATGGAATCCTGGCAACAAGTTGAGCTCCAATCCTTTTTTGAAGTACAACTCCTATCCTATGGAAAAGAAAATCCCCTAAAGTGGTAAAAGCCAGCACTCCAAAGCCAAATCCCTAAGCAGTACATTTCTCCAAATACTTGTCTTTTGAACGACAGCGTCCTCAATCGCCTTGCCAGGAACAAAAACGCGCACCCCAACGCCTGTAAAAGATGAAACAACTGTGATATCCATACACACACAATGTCCATTATCCCAGTTGTAAACCAAGACATCTGCAGGTTTCGAAGCTAATCCGGTATCTGAAAGGAATCCCAAATCAACCTCTTTCCTAGTTGGGACACCCGCACGGTAACAAATATCAACAAAGGTATCACGAACTAGGTCATGTCTATACTTGAGACCAATCCCACTTATTTTATTTATTTATCATTTTTTTTTTAAAGAAACATGAGTTATTGGAATAATGGTCCTGATGAAGTCAAAGCGCTAAGTGACTGCTATAAGCCACGATATAAGAGATAGTTGATGGCCACTAGCACCATTAACATTAATTTTCAAGCAGGAATTACTGGATCTTCGAATGTAAGATTTGCATGAACCAACAACACATGGATTCCGAATCACTACTGGTCATTGACAAACCATTTTGTACATGAAAAAAAGGCCTTTTTCATGCCCTAGGATGTGTTATACATGACAAACAGGTCATTCATGATATGAGATTAGCAAACTGACTTACTGTAAAAGAGATGTTTTGCATGAGCTCCAAACTATAAAAGGCGTTGAGAAAGGAGAAATTTGGTTATATGGACCTGGCCGTGATAAATCAGGTCCTAGAAGACGGCAAAAGCTTCATATTGTTTTATAAGACATCAGACACGTCACATATATGTTAGACGGTATTACCCCTATCATAGTGTTTAGCCGACTCTTTTTTCTCCTTTCTATCCCCTTTCTCTCTGTTAGGATCTAGAGGAGTGAAAAACTTAATTAATACTCTAAATCAAAACCCAAAGAAGAAAAATACGGAAGAAAGATGAGATTGTCTTCTAATAGAGGATCAGAACCTTGTGAAAGGTTGAAAATCAACCACCATATATGGAGCACATGTGAAAGAAATAGAGGAGTTAGATCGGTTCATTCATGGTAAACCACAAAGAAAAATGCCAGATTTGCTTTGAAGATATTCATATATAAATCAAATTAGTTATGTCTTCTCTCATGGATAACATCACCTCAGACTTAAAATTCTTCGTATAAGAATCTCATCGGCGGTGATGGCGTTAGAGGAGATTCTAAGATGATGCCGATGAATCCAAATCAAAAATTACTAAATTTCACATCTAAATCTGCTTTTCTTTATTCCACCACCCGAGGTTAGATGAATTCTTTCTTTCTCTCAGAAATTGTTGATTTAATTTTTATGGGTTTAAGATTATGAGATGGAAATGATGAGATGGATATGATAGGAATGAAACTGGATTAGTGGAAATTGTTATTATCATGTTGATATTTATTTGTTGTGTGTGAAAGATGTCAAAGGGTGAATGACCTAGATAAAAGTTTGGTTTTTGTGATGAATTTGATGAATCAGATTGGGGATTTCTTGTTCAATCATATCATTTTTGTTTGGGAATGACCTTGATTAGTTTGTGTTATCATTGTATAGACTTGTGAATTCCATTTTCCTATGGTGTTATTTGGTTTGTTTCAGTCTTTTTGTGGACATCGATTCATATATATAAACTATAAACTATACTTGATATATCATTGTTTTCATCATACTGGGTATTATTAGTGTTGCCAACAGTTGTACCCGGGTATTATCAGTGTTGCCAACACTTGTACCTGGGTATTATCAATGTTTCACCACCTGTACCTGGGTTATATCACCAACCAAAGAGATCGAACGATACACTAAGATTTTAAGAATCCGTAATTCAATAAATTGAACAACTAATAAATATCCATGGATTGATTATAGGAATTGAGAGTCTGAATTTGATTTTTCATTGCTTTTGTTAGTCTATTTACTTACTTGGATGCTAGCATACATGTGATTAGGTTATGCCTTTGAGTTGTTGTTCTTCGAATGAATATTAGTACCTGGGTACTATTAGTGTTGTTTCCACTGGTATACCTGGGTACAAAATGTTTGTACCATTAATACCTGGGTACAAATCACTTAAAAATTATGTGCGTCGTTCGGTTGTGATTTGACTCTTTATATTTCAGTTGTTGAACTTCATCTTACTGCTTAAATTTGAACTTAGGCTAGTTGCAGATTTAGCTTGTGCCTCATAGTTAACATGTACCCAACAATTAGCATGTACCAACAGTTAGTATGTGTTTGAATTGCATGTGTTGCATGTTCCACACTAGATAAGTCTCCTTGTTTTATCCCAGCATTTGCCAATGTAGACCTGTAATGCTTAGGAAGTATAAGTTGATGGACGGTGCTCCAGTCAGAGGTAAATCATTTTATTGTCTATATTGCATTAGAATATGATCATGTACCTAATTCTTTATGGATGGCGTTGCTGGTCCTCAGGGGACCTGCCTGCTTGAATGATGGGTTACTATTATTTATGTTTTCTAGTGATTTTGCTGTTCCTGCCTCTCAAGTTATTTTTGGTTTTTAAAGTTGAGATTGTAGTCTTTTTACCCTCCAACATCCGATGAAGCATGTAACACTCTTGTGTGCAACATTCTTTTTTTCTGTCACAGGGAAGTTTATTCTTGTCAGACTATTCTTGAGCCCATTACGAGCTTACACCTACATACCGCAACATTAACAACAAAGTTCAGTGTGAAATACTACTTGAACCTCGTTCTGATATGCCCTGGTATCATTTGAAGGATGTAATTGTAGGCAAAATGTAGATGGGTCAGTTTCAATACAATTGTTGTCAATGGCAGGAGATAATTACAACAATTTGGAATTAAAATGAAAATGCTTGGTGTGGAAATGGTTTGCTTGTAACTTGACATCTGGAGGTGTTGCTGGTGCTTCTTCACTTCTTTTTGTCCACAGTCCAGTGTTGCTAATGATGCCATTTGGTTTTGTAAGTGTGCTAAAACAGAAGCGAACATGAATGAGTCTGTTCCAGATGGGTTAATCTCTGTTTGTGTGACTGAGACACGTTGTTGTGTGAGTCTGATCCAAACTTACTTAATTTTTTGTTGCTTTGTCTCCTAAAGAGTTTAAATACAATGGAAAGGGCATTTTGGGATACTTCCAATGATTTGCCGACTGTGTATTAGGCCATTTGCCCAAAATGTCTTAATAAAAAAGTATCTTTTTACATACTGTCTTATATAACAAACTCGATTTTT
>JAJJMA010249422.1:0-14892 GCA_023529015.1 Papaver nudicaule
AAACTATGGAGGTATACGTTGATGATATGCTGGTCAAGAGCAAGGAAAAGAAGAATCATGTGAAAGATTTAAAAGATATTTTTGATCACATGCGAGTAACTAAGTTGAAGATCAACCCAACAAAGTGCGTGTTCGGCGTTACTTCTGGAAAGTTTTTGGGGTATGTTGTCACAAAAAATGGAGTAGAGGCAGATCAAGCAAAAGTCAAGGCCATCTTGGACATGCCTTCGCCGGTAACACTGAAAGATGTTATGCGCTTAAATGGCACATTAGCGTCTCTTAACAGATTTATATCTCGATTCTCTGATAAGTGCAAATTATTTTTCCAAATGCTGAAGAAAGGAGAGAAGTTCAGTTGGACGGACGATCATGAAATTGCTTTTCAGGGAATAAAGAAATACTTAGCCACTCTACCAGCTATTCAATCGCCGGAACATGGGGAAGAATTAAGAGTTTATTTGGCGGCCACATCATCAGCGGTTAGTGCAGTCTTGGTGCGAACAAAAGGAGGAAAGACACCAATCTACCATATTAGTCGAACTCTACAACCTGCTGAGAAAAATTATACTAAGATAGAACAATTAATATTAGCTCTGGTTTTCGCTACTAGCAGACTCCGCCCTTATTTTCATGCTCATCCCATAACGGTACTCACCAAAACTCCCATTGAAGACATTCTTCATAGTTCCCAAAGAGCAGGGCGTATTGCAAAATGGAATGCTCAGATAGATCAGTTCGGCGTCAAGTATGAAATTAGAACGGCTCAAAGGTCGCAGGTTATCGCCGACTTTCTGGCAGACTTTCCAATTGAAGAAGAAGAAGAAGAAACTGAAGACATCCCGTTCATGGAAAAAGAAGATCCAGATGAAGGAGTTCCAGACTTATTGAAAAGAGATCCAAATCAATGGGAGGTATATGTGGATGGTTCAACTAATAAAGAAGGCAAAGGAATTGGCATAGTCTTTATTACACCAAAGGGTTCAAGGATAGTCCATTCATTCTGATTAGAGTTTCCAGCTACAAACAATGAAGCAGAGTATGAGGCGGTAATACACGCTATGTGGCTTATCATTGAGATGGACATCAACAACATCCGTTTAACTAGTGATTCTCAGCTGGTAATTCGACAAATCCTAGGAAGATATGAAGCACATGATAGCTCATTGAAAAAGTATTTACAACTGGCAAGAGAGTACGCTAACAAAATTACCGGCATAGAATTCAGACATATATATAGAAATGACAACAGACATGCTGATGCGCTGGCATTTATCTCTTCTATGATGGCGGATCCGGAGGTGCCGGCAATTGCAATTGAAAGGGTAAAGATGTCGTCAATAGAAGAAAGAGAGAAAAAGGAGGTTTTAGCGGTAGACATCGAAGAGTCGGCGGAAACAGACTGGCGAACTCCTATCAGATATTACTTAGAGCATCTTACCACCCCAGGAAGAAAAATTCTAGCGCATAAAGTTATAAGCAGGTCAGGGAATTATGAGTTAAGAGATGGTGTATTATACAGAAGATCATTTGCTGGGCCATTATTACGATGCGTATCAATGGAGGAAGGAAAGAAGATGTTGAAAGAAATTCATGAGGGAGACTGCGGAAACCATAGTGGACAGCGGGCATTGGCTCTAAAAGTAAAAATGCAAGGTTATTACTGGCTTTGGATGAATGGTGATGCGGCAGAATACGCTAAGCGCTGTAAGAACTGTCAGCTGTATGCAATAAGAATAAAAGTGCCAGCAGTCTCCTTAAATTCGGTGTTAAGCCCATGGCCTTTTGCCAAGTGGGGGATTGACATCATCGGACCATTGACCCCAGGATCAGGGCAGAGGAGATATATCATTGTAGCCACTGATTACTTCACTAAATGGTGTGAAGCCAAGGCGCTGAGGCAAAGAACAGGAAAGAAGGTGTTTACATTCATATGGGAGAATATATTTTGTCGTTTCGGCGTCCCGGCGGAAATTTGTACTGATAATGGAAAAGAATTAGTCGGCGAGAATATTGAAAATCTGTTATCTACATACGACGTCAAGCTAGGGAAGTCAACTCCTATTTATCCTCAAAGCAATGGGCAGGCGGAAGCAACAAATAAAACAATAGGAATGGGATTGAAAAAAGAGAGTTGAAGGACATAAAAAAGCCTGGTGTGAGCATCTTCATAATGTTCTGTGGTCCTACAGAACAACAGTTAGAGAGGCAACTGGAGCATCCCCTTTCCTCCTCACATTTGGTGCAGAAGCGGTACTTCCATCAGAAGTTATACTGCCAACAACAAAACATGAAGCTTGGGAGAAAAACCTCAATACAGACTTAATCCTAACAAAACTGGATGATTTGGAAGAACAACGGCTTATTGCCTTGACTCATATGGAAAATTATCATCGCCGTCTAGCTAGGGAATATAACAAGCGGGTCATCCCAAGAGAATATCAGCCCGACGACTTGGTACTAAGAGAAGTACCGCCGTATCAGCAGAAGAAAGGATGCAAGAAGCTAGAACCAACTTGGGAGGGTCCTTATGTCATTAAGCGTGCAGCGGGTAGTGGAGCCTATGTGTTAATTGATGAGCATGGTAAAGAACTTGAGCATCCGTGGAATGCCAAGTTTATTAAGAAATTTTATCCTTAAGGTTGCATGTAAAATCCGAGGTCTTGGGCGGGCATAATACCCAAGAAGTCTTATTAAGCTTTTATAATTGGCAGCAAATAAGATCCAGGGACGTAGGTTTGCTTTTATGCGCCGAACCCCGTTAACAAATTACTGTGTCATTCAAATTCTTTATATACGGCGACAAATATCAACAGGCAAAATTGCCAAGAAAATTACAAGACTCAATAGCCATATACTGAGGCAAAATTGCCAAGAAATTACAAGGCTCAATAGCCATATACTGAGGCAAATGGCCAAGAAAATTACAAGGCTCAATAGCCATATACTGAGGCAAAATTGCCAAGCAATTACAAGGCTCAATGGCCATATACTGAGGCAAAATTGCCAAGAAAATTACAAGGCTCAATGGCCATATACTGAGGCAAAATTGCCAAGAAAATTACAAGGCTCAATAGCCATATACTGAGGCAAAATTGCCAAGAAAATTACAAGGCTCAATAGCCATATAGTGAGGCAAAATTGCCATGAAAGTTATACGCTGAGGCATAACAAAACATTTTGGATTTCAATGATAATATCTTTGAATAACAGCGGGTCTGGCCACTCGAACTATAACTCCTTACGTGTTACTTGTTGATCTGTAAGTGATGGCTTAAAAATATAAAACTCCTACATGGTTAACCACCCCACTTATAACGGATCGTCGACGGGCACAAGTAACAATGTATAACGTAAGGCTGTGATGTGGTTAGCGAGATAACTGTCAGCTCATCATTGAAACCGGAGTGGATTTGATTATACCGGCGGCACAAAAGAAAAAGAAAAACTCAAATGTCTAACAGCGTACACATATAGAAAAACATACATTCATTAAAGTCTTATAACAAAAGAGTTGAAGAAATAAACATATCACATGATAATCACAAGCGAGAAAACCTAGAATAAGGAGCTATTCAGTTACATTTGGTGACTGGAAGTTGAACCATCCTTAAGTACTTGTAATTCAGGAGGTTTGGTTGGAATTGTCAACAGAGGTATTGTCTCCCTTTTTCACATCCTCAGCGGTAATTGCGCCTTTTCCTTTGGCAGTTTGATCGGCGCTTTGGTCCTGATTTTCAGAAGCGTTCTGGCCGTCATCAACATTGGCATCTCTGCCGCCGTCCTGATGAAATTCTCGCTATCTGGATTTAAACCTTCACCATCTCCAAAAACACCATCCTCAGCGTCCTCATCTTCACACCTTCATTTTCTTCTTCAGAATCTGATCCACTGTTTACAAGAACAGTTTCATCAATACTACCCTTATTTTCAGCAGCAGCAGGAGCATCTTCCATGCCAGGAGGAAGGCGGTCAGGACCATATGCCGCTGGAATATCTATATCATGCTTAGGGCAAAACTTAGCAAGGTACATTTGAACAACGAGAAAACCGCTCATCCTCACATCGGCGGCATGTTGCTCTTCTTGTGCTTGAGCAGATTTCTTGGCAAGGTTTAGTTCAGATTGGAGAGAGTCATGCATCTTTTGAAGCTTGCTAGACTTGGAAGATTCAGCCTCAAACTTCTTCTTATAGTCTTGGAAAGTTTTAACTTCATTCTCCAGATTTGTGATCTTGCCAGTACATTGCAAATGTTCAGTCTTCAACTCATGCATTTTATCTCCACACGATTGATGATCCTTCACCTGCCCCTCTAGCTGAGTAATTCTGGAAGTACATCCTTCGTGTTCTTTTAAGACGGCGGATTGCTCTCCCAGCTGAGATTCAAGCCCCTTGTACTTCTCTGAAAATCAAGAAGAAAACAACTTAAACGCTGAGGCAACAGCAAATTGGGAATTTGGTAGGCAGAAAATGAAACCCTAAGGAACTACCTTCTAGTTCATTAACATACTCATGAATGCCCTTCTTGGCAACATTTATTTCATCCAATTTACTTAAAACTTCTTGATCAGAACAAGGACCCACGGCTTGTTTGATCTTGAGTCTAAGGATATTATTCTCTTCATTTAGCTGCCTAGCACGATCCCCATGGATTTGGGCGAAATCTTTGTGATGCTGAATTTCATTTCGAGCGGTATCTCTTTCAGCGGTTCGGCAAACTAATGTAGATGATAAGCGAGAAATAGTGGCTTCCTTATCCTTTAGTTGGGAAGTTATCTTCATATGGTCCACAATAGCTTTTTCTTTAGCTTTACGTTCCAATTCAGCTAAGCGGGAAGCGTTGTCAAGCTCACTCTTCGCCCACTCCACATCCGCTTGAGAAACTTTGAGAAGATGATCAAGATTTATATTAAGGTCAGTGACATGGCGTAACTCTCGGCGGTACCACCTAACATCCCGGTCAGAATCGAGCAACATGTTACGCTGCTTAGCATTAGCGCTAGTCAGCTTGTCAATTTCAATTTTAACCCTCCTCAATTGACCGTCATCATGTTGCTGGCGACCTTATAATAGACAGGGACTAAAAGTCGGGAGAAAGAAACACCGGAATACAAAACTACTTAGGGAAAACAGAAGAAAGTGGCTAACCTTGGAGTTCTTTGTGATCTTTTTTCTCCTGGTTGTAGTAATGACGGAGACGATCATTTTCTTTCTTCACTTTCTCTAACTTCCGCTCTAGTGTAGCTTTACCTTGGCGAAGATTGTCACGCTCTTGTTGTAATTGAGCATTCAGCACAATACCACCAGGATTGCGTTGAAAATCCTGCAGAACAGATGAAACTGGTATAGTTAGAAATGAAATTACCGGCGGAAAAGATCAAAGATAAGACTGAGGCAGTAACATACCATGACGGCGCTGCAGAACTGCTAATAAAGAGTAAGATGAGAAACTGCAGCAGTAAGTTCAACGGGTTTCAGCGCTAACCCAGGCTCACTTAGCTTACTCATTGACTCCAGATAAAGGGTATTAGAACCTCCTTCATCCTGAGACACCAACTTAGCAAAAGAATTCGCTAACTTGTTGGACAACACCTGAGTCTCCATGGAACTACTGTTAGCAGAAGCTTGAGGTAGAGTGTTCAGGGAGAGAAGCTGAAGAAGAGTTGAGACTGCATTGTTAACAGCTGAGGCA
Source organism: Papaver nudicaule (assembly GCA_023529015.1). Lineage (NCBI taxonomy): Eukaryota > Viridiplantae > Streptophyta > Magnoliopsida > Ranunculales > Papaveraceae > Papaver > Papaver nudicaule. The sequence goes on from JAJJMA010249422.1 coordinate 5,690, forward strand.
GATATTGGCTCAGCTTGATCATTTGAGCGGATAGGGGATTGCCTCTGAACAACTTGGTCACCAGCAGTACCTGCATCAGTTTCAACGGTAGTTCGTCCTGTAGTAACAACCTCAGAAGTGGTAACTGGAGGAGTTGTGGGAATTTCCTCATTCACCTTGTCCACCTGGTGCTGATCGACAAGTTTCTCAGAGTGATCCTCAGGGGTAGGATTGTCGCCGACATCGGGGTCAGCGGACTGATTTTTCTTCTTGGAAGCCAATGACTTTCTGGTCTTCGGTTGTTTCTCTTTGTTCTTGGAGGAACCGCTATCTTTCTTAGCAGCAGAAGAAGACTTGGGGCCAGCGTCCTTTTTAGACTCAGTAGTAGACATCCAAGGAAGAGCGGCAAGTGAATCTTTTACACGATCTATAACGCTTAATGGCTTCTCTGGCTTGGACTTTTTGGAGGCCGGCTGTAAGCCATCGCCGTCTGTTCAGATAACAAACAGAGGCAAATATATACATATATTTCAAGACAGTAGTAAAATGTTTGTTACCTCAACAGCGTCTCCATCTTTTCCTTTTCTTTTTGTGCCTTTCCCTCCTTTAGAAGGTGGCTTGCAGAACTCATGTTTCTTAACCCAATGTCCTTTGTCAGTAGTCACAAACTCGCCGTCTTTTTTGAGATATTGGTCTTCTTCACCCCAGCGGACAGACCGGAAATCATGTTTAGCGAGAGCGGAATGTTCTGGGAGAAAGGCTGTACGGACAATGGTTCTATCCTTATCTTCCCAACCCTTGAGCCAAGGTCCTTCAACCTGACAGGGAAGATCGTTCCAATGATTCTCAGACTTATGGCGGACAGAGGGTTTAACAGCGGTAGAAGTCTTCTTGTCAGCATCTCTTAGGAATTTCTTGTTGCTTTTAAGACCTCTCATTGATTCAATACGATATAACCAAGGCTCGCCGGCTCTGAGGCTAGGCTTCACTTGATACTGATCTTTGAAGTTCTCAACGGTATATAACTCCTTGGCAGCAAAGGCAGGGTTTCTGGTGATGTTTGGGTAGAGGGTGTGGCCTTTTCGGCGAGCAACCCACTCATATAGTATACGAATGGAATTGCTGGAGAGCTGGGCGGGACTTTTGTTCACATGCATCAGCAATTGAAGGAGAAAGGGATCAGCAGGATCATAAAGGGGAAATTGATATCCAGCTTTGATTTGGCCTAGAGAAATAACCAGACGGTTTTCACTTTGACCTTCTTGGCGGATATGCTCCAAGAGAAGCTTTTCAGAACAGGTCGTGACGTCGTCTAACGGTGAAATCTTAAGCGCTGGAGTAGTTTCATGATACTTGTTGCAATACTCATCCCAGTCGTTACCCCAAGATCCCTTTATAGCCCTGTTATGGGTCGGCGACTGTGAAGTTTCTTCGTCACCAGACTCCTGGTCCTGAGAAGATGATGAAGATTCAGCGTCCTCATGGTTAGATCCTTGGTTCTGTGAGGCTGAATTAGGGTCATAGGAAGAATCGGTGGAAGCCATTGAACGATCGGAGAAGATGAAGATCGGCCGGAGAACGGAAAATGCAGTGGTGGAAAGTTACCGGAGCAGGAGAAAAATGGGTAAAAGGTGAGTTTTGGTGGTGGAAAGATGAAGCAGTAACTATTGGGTGATTTTACACTGAAAAGAAGTGGTGAAGAGGCGGAAAATAGTGGTGTGAGGCGGAGCAGCGGCGGTTCGACGACAGCTAGGGTTTAGGTCGCAGAGAAAGAAGAGAATAAAAATCCAAAGGGAAATGGGTTTGATGGTGTGAGCTGGAGTATTTATAGGAGAGGAATCCCAACTGGTTGAGCAGGTTACAGGTCATAAAGTAAATCCAAAGTTCATGGCATGCCGTCGTACGTGGGAGAAGAAGTAACTGTCAAAACAGATGTGTTGGCATTTTCGGCAGATAGGGATTTTCATCTTCGGCGACTAAAGTCTTTGAAGATGAAAGAGGCAAAATGTGAGTGTAGAAAACGCCTTAGCCTATTTAGGGCACTCAAGAAGTGATTTTGTACAGAAGGGCTACCATCGAAGTGAAGAATGGTGATAGCGGCAACCTTCAGCGGTTATCACCCATATGAAGAAGGCGCTGAGTAGAGCAAGGGAAGAGCGGCATTTAACAGAGGAAAGGCATAGCGGCATAACTCAAGACAGCGACAATGGCACGTCACCGACAAAATCTGCCAAGATTGGTTGAGCATTTAATGTTGGGCAGAACGGTCGGATTGTCAGAGCTGACTTGTTGACTCAGTGGAGTTCGAGTCATTGATCTTATCCAATCTAGGGCGAAGGGCGCTGAAGCATTGAGGAAGGGCGCTGAAGTATTGAGGAAGGTCGACGGTATTGAAGGTTGGCAGAAATGGACAAATAGTGTCAGAAGCATATTGTCTGTATTAGCTGTATTCCACCATGTAATTAGCGCCTATAAAAGGCCATGTATCACAACTGAGAGAGGGGTTGGAAAAGTGAACTCTAGGGTTGATCTATCGAGAGACAAAGAACTCTTCTTACTCTCCTTGGCTCAATTTCTAGGGAAGAACTTAATACTTTGTAGAGTGATTATCCTTAGCAAGGTGAGAACTAATGCAAGGGTTCAATTAATAACATGTTATACTTGAGGGTTATTGCTTGTTTGTCATTCATATCATGCTTATAGCGTCATTATCTTCTCCTGTCTCTTTCATTTATCTAGGTATGGTAATGTTTATATACTAACATCGACTTTAGTTGAGATGTATGTATTAGGGTGTGTTTTAGGTATGTAAGTATGGGTGTATTGGTAAAATCTCACCTATGGGGATTTTACCAACTACAGGCATCTGTACACAAATTATATAGCTCCCAATCCTCATAAGAAAGACCTGGCGAAAAAAGTTCCAACAAAATACCAATCATTAGTGGACAAAGAATCATGGGCCAATTTCGTGGAATATAGACTGTCAGAGGAATTCAAGGTTAGATAATACACATTGCTGTATTTTATCGTCGTTTTATTTTCTTTTATTTCCCTAGTCTAATATAGTTATGAAATTCTTTATATCTGCACTGCAAGCCTATATCTGCAAAGTCAAAAGAGTCAAAGGCGCAACTCAAGTTTCCACACCGGTTAGGACGAGGAGGATACACTAACTTGAGAGAAAAATTAGTAAGTCCACTGTCTAATTATAAACCGCACTGTAAATATATCCATGTCAGACATGGTCAATTGAATTTCGGTTTCATTTTCCATGCTAGTTGTACCTGCGTATAACCTGCCTCTTTCATATCATAATACTCATATTATACACTATATTCTAATGTTGCCATAAATAAGAAGCTTTGGAAAATAATGTATGTTTTACTTTCGGGTATCATTATCCGTGTATTTGGTACACCCTTACGTTTGTTTCAAGTACTAGATCAAAGACAAAGTGATTTCCAACAATGTACTTCCCGATCGCCATATTATGTGGACGAAGTCGCGCGAGGTAAGTGGAAAAATCCCTAAAAATGAGAAAGAGCTGAAGGAGGTAGCGGATAGAATTGTAAGTAAAACGAAACTTCCAACTGCTCATGTTTTTCACTAAAGTAAACACGCGATATTTAAGTCAGAGTATAACACACATTTTGACTCAATATTGTGCACAAGCCGAGTTGCATAAGAATATTCGAGAGGGAGTTGCAAAGGTTGGCCCGAGAGAGGATCCCCTGACAATTGTTTTGGGCAATGAACATGGTGGGCGTGTCAGAGGGGTCGGCTCCGGAGTCACTCAAGGAAATTACTGGAGGGACTCCAAGCGACCAAGGAAATCCTTGAAAGATAGCACCAATAAAGTGAAGCTGCAGCTGAAATCGAAGGATCAAGAAGTGGGGCAAATGAAAACAGTGATGCAGGATGCAGCAGCAGCACTTCTTGCTCAAGGAATAGAACTACCCGAGTCTTTGGCTAATATACTGGAAAATTCGGTAACAAAGGTAAGAGTATCTTCACTGACTAGACAGTGTTTAAGAGACTGGATTTACTTTTTTATTAGATTTGCGCATAGTATCTAATGTTTGGCAACAACGCTCAACTTCAACACTTCAGGATAATACTGAAAGTCTCCTGTCCTCTTCACAAGAAAGTCAACGACTGAGCAATCTTTCGGATCAATCTAATACTGGGGAGCATTCAAATCCATATGCTGAGAAGACAATAGCAGACGGGAAGCCTTCCAAAAAGACTGGGAAACATATACAAAAAATGAAAACACGAAGAAGTCGTGAATCTGCTGGACCAGACCAGAGCCGTGAATCACTAGAAAGAGTTAATATATCTCCTCTTTTGCAGTCTTTTTAATGTAATGTATATTTTTTTGTAGTTCTCTTCTGATTTTCATGTGCCGTGTATCTATGCAGGGTAGAAGTTGCGACCTTTTGTCTTATGAAAATGAAATTGTTGCTAGAGGTATGGCTTACGTCTCACAGGTTCACGAGCATATTGTACGTTGTGGTCACCGCGTGAGGAAAATGAGTTGCTACAAAGTACGGGTTAAGGAAGTACTACAGAGAGATTGCAAATTACCCATACCCGATGATGAGGTCAAGATATTAGTTAGTGGCTGTTTCATTTTATGGCCCAAATTTCTAATCACTTTCAATTCAGAGGTTGGTTGCCTGGCTTGTTCTCTTTATTCACTGAAAAAAAAGACACATGGTTAAATAATACGTATTACTCTATTGCTGCAGGTACCTCGGCCAACTTCTGGGAAAAAACAAAAGAAACCAAAAGCACAGGATCCATCCTTCGAAAAGGGATCTCGGAGAAAGGAGATAGTGAAGGTACAAGAACAACAGTACCAAGAAACGGATCGTATGCGTGTTTTTTTTTTAAGTCAATCAAATATATATTGTTTAAGAGGTTTCTCTTTATGCGATTGTCGTGTGCCATCTATTTCTGTAGGGTGTAAAATGCAACTTATGGGCAGAATCTAGGGCAAAAGTCCTGGCTAGGGGAACAACTTTCCCGTTTAAGACAATACAGACCTTATATGGATCAGGTCAAAAGGTTATCTGCCGCCAAGTTCTGATTGAAGAAGTATTATTTACAAACTACTGTTTACCCATACGAACTGGAGGTCGTGAAAGATTAGAGCAGGCTCATGGAAGAATGATTGCTTGGCCAGCAGATGAGATTTATTATTTGGTGAGTATGTTTTTACATAATTTAGTGTTTTTGTATTTGTAAAGAGGATATTTAGAAACAATATGCTATCAACAATTTGAGTCATGTATGATAGTGAAGATCACGGATTGTCAGTTTGGTTATGAGTTAATTCTGCAGTGTGCAGTATCTTATTTACTTGTTACATTGTTGGATAAATGAGTTGATCACTGTCTTATCATGTCCAATGAATTCACAGGATGTGGAGGAAACAGAAGTATATGACAACAGTCACGCAAAACAAATTACTGAGAAGCAAACAAAATATGCTACTCTTGAAGGGAAGATAGTACCAGAGGAACTACAGAATGTGAAAGTTATCAATAGCGGGCGCAGGGTATACGCAACTCCATATGGGATACCGAAGAATACAAGGAACTTTGCTAAGATGCTATCACCAAATGATCAGCCAGATTTGGAGAATGCACGGAAAAAGCTAAAAAAATAATGTTTTAGACAATTTTTTTCTTTCTGGTAGCATGTGTTTTAGACGATAAATGGTCTGTATTATATCTTCTTTTGCAAAGTTAAGCCAACGGAATCCAATATAGTTTATTTATACAAGTATCAATAGTTCGTGCTTTCTTTTTCAACGACTGCTTTTGGAAACTACGGTATCCAGTATGGCTCAAAGTTCAGTATTCAGAAATATAATTGTTATTGTATCCAGATTAATCCAAAAATAGCGACCTACCTTTTTATCTTGCTCCTAGCTACAAACAATAAATTCAAAATTCCAATGGATCCTCCTAATTACTTGCCAATATCCGGTGAAAATTGTTGAATATAGGGAATTATATATCGATATTTTGGGAAAATAATTCCCCAAATTTAATGAAGATAACCACCCAATAATCTCTCTGATTTATTATTGGCTGATAATCTAAAAACTAGGGAAACTAACCATGTTGGTTACACGAAATCTAGAAACTTTCTCGTTACAATTCTTAAGATAAAAAAGGCAACCCCACATAATTTCAGCCAAAATTTTTGGCGGTATGAAAATCAAACGAAAATTCTCAGAGCGGGATGATTCCCGCCTGGTGTTTTGGCTCCATTTTAAAGTTATGTTTTACTTTAAAACCCGATTTATCTTTTCGGAAACAACAAATCTGCTCTCAACTCATCTTCACAGGGATTCATCACTTTTCTCTGGCCGGTTCTTACAATGGTATTATTATCTCTTTAACCCTTTCTCGATTCAGTACAAGTCATGTTTTATAGTATCATGTTGCAGTATATATACATGTTGGTTTTAATATTTATTTGAAGGAAAAAATCAGTTTTTTTTTTCTTTTTCTTGACAAGTAACTGATAATCATATGTTGTTTTTCAATCCGGGTTCTTGTGTCAAAATGCTGCTCTAGGGTTAAGTTGTATGAATCATGGTCTTTTACATATGTTCTGATGAAGTACTGAGTATCTAGAAAGGCAGGACCAATGCTAATTAGCTAGGGCGCGTATGGTATTAGTTATTCTACACGTTCCCGAATGAATACAAGTGATGCTAGTATATATATTTTTTTTTCTGGGGTCGCGTTTATGTTTATTTAGAATGTAATAATAGGTTTCAGACATGCTATTCATATTTCATTTTCATATAAACCTGTTACATCCAAAATTTGTTTTTTAATTGTTGCAAGAGTTTCAGCAAATATATTGTTTTGTTGTGATTGCTCGGTTAAAACTTAATCAACATAAGCTCATATTTTAACCCTTTGTTGTACGTGCACAGTTTAGGTTATGGCAGAAGATGACTTTTTCGACTATGTGCTTGTCGAGGACGAAGAACACTCGGAGGACTTTATCGACGAAATTCTCGTCGATGACCAAGAAGGCACGGAGGACTTTTCCGACGTTGTGCTTGTCGAGGAAGAAGAACACTCGGAGGACTTTTTCGACTATATGCTTGTTGAGCACGAAGAACACTCGGATGACAATGAGAAACATGTACTAAGCTGCTATGAGATTAAAAGAACCTCAAGTGGTTGTAGACCATAATTCAATAGGTTCCTGGGCAACCTGGTCAGGAGAGAAGTTGGAGTTCGAGTACAATACTGGAAGCATGTTCCCCAGGAGGCAAAGGATACCATGTGGGACAAGATACAGGCAAGCAACTACTGATTCATACAACCAAATTTATCTTTCTTGCCATCTTTATTCATCATGTATGTTTTGTACTTATATCTCACATGCCATTTTAATATTACCGTAGAAGTGTTATGACATCGATGAGTCTAGAAGGGAAGAAACGATGAAGCATCTCGCCGTAAAGCTGCGAGATTTCAGAAGGGAATTAGCCAAAAAGTATATAGTTCCCAATCTGCATAAGAAGATCCTGACACGAACAATTCCCAAAAAAATACAAAACCATAGTGGACAGAGAATCATGGGCCAAGTTTGTGGAATATCGACTGTCAGATGAATTCAAGGCTAGATAACTACATTGCTGTGTTTTTATCCTTGCGTGTATTTTTCATCCTTAAATCGAACTCAAGGAAGTAGTGGCAAGCGAAACTTCCCACTGCTCATGTTTTTGGTTTAAAATAAATGCGTGGTATTAAAGTCGGAATATAACACATGTTTTACCTTGAAATTGAGCATAAGGTGAGACGCGTCGCGTGCAACCTAGGAGGGAGTTGAAAAGGTTGGTCCCAGACAAGACCTTTGTGGCAGGCAAATAAAAAGATTGATGTATCAGAGGGATCGACTCCGGAGTCACTCAAGGCATTTACTCATATATGGAGACACTATGCAAAGAGCTAAAGAAATTGTCTTCTTAGATGATTTTTTCCCGGTAGTACATGTTTTAGACAATATATGGTCTGTATTACTTTCTTTTGCAAACTCTTAGACCCGAGTTAAGCCAATGGAATCCAATGTGGCTTAATACCGACTAATAAGTATCAATAGTTAATACTTGCTTTACCACCAAAATGCATTCATTATGGCACAGTTCTAATCTTAACAGGTCATCTTGGCTTTTGGCAACAACGTCATCCAGTATTGCTCGCTCAAAGTTCACTATTTAGAAATATATGATTGTTGGAGGGTGATAAATGAAAATATACAAATTACAGGATCACGAAGATCAATAGCAGACACAGTTAAGAAGATGAAGAACAGTAAAGTACTCGTCGACCTATGTTTTGTCATTGTAAAATACTCCATGCAGTACCTCATAGCTCATACAGAGACAAAACAAATATGTTCTTCTTAATATTACGTTAGATAGTACCCCATATACACAAAAAATATATATGTTCGACTAAATATAACGTTACATAGGTACTACAACATTAAATATTACGTTAGATAGTACCCCATATACACAAAAATATATATATTCAACTAAATATAACGTTACATAGGTACTAGAACATCAAAGTACAACGCGGTCCACCTGAATTTCCTCCAAAAGGCAACAACGACACTTGGCTCATCATGTGAGGAGTAACAACAATTTCTGTTTGTGATGCGTGTCGAATTCGCACAAATATACTTCAGTTCTTAACCTTCACAATAAATAATTTAGTATAATGGTAAGAACAGATTCGATCCACAGAGAGAGATTGGTTATCAGTTGTATTTGAAAACTTAAAAGTAACCAAAGGGGGGGATGTTTGTTGTTTTAAACTAAAAAGAAAAATAAAATAAAAGCAAGTAAATAAGACGCAAAGAATAATTTGAAGTAATCAAGAGTGGGGAATATTGGTTAAGGTTTCATCTTAAATTGCTTAACATGCATATGAATAATATATGGAGTATCGACTAATTCTATCATCATCAAAAGCCCTAGAATACATCATCGCGAAAATATTCCGAAATTTCCTAATGTCATCACACACCATAACGATGAATGTGTGAATACTACGTAGAGAATAACTCGACACCATGAGTAATCGAGTTCAACTCTCTAAGAGCACTAAGTTTTGTGAAATAGGCTAATCAATGCAATGAACCACCATGAATGGCTCATTCAACAAAGGTTGTAT
>JAJJMA010249425.1:0-17852 GCA_023529015.1 Papaver nudicaule
ATATGAATCATTTACACTTAAATACCACCCCCATTAGAAAATTGTACTTGCTGTCTTAGCTCAAATGGAAGAGTACATGGTCATTACCATGTAGTTGTGGGTTAAACTCCCACAGTGGCATCGTTATTTTAGTTGGCTAAAATCTTACATGCTTTTGATGGCAGATTCTCATGTCATGGTGTTTATTGATTAGAGGCAAATGCCTATTATTTTTTAGCATCCTAACAGATAAAAAAGAAGAAGTGGGGAAATCAAGTTCATGAGATCGTCAAGGCTGAATACACCTCCATGCGTGAAACGAGGCTAAGAAATCAGAATATTATTATAATCAAGAACTTGAGGATGGCTACATACATGAGAGGTTACATGCTTGTGTTAGGCGACAAGAGGTTGTACTTCACTCCTTTTAGTACTAATGTCAAAGTTCGAAAATTAACTCATGTATTAGGATTTAGGGTTTGTCAAGAGGAAAGAAAATCGTACACCTGCAACAATTAAAAAAGGTTGGGGTTCATTGAATCAGATCAACTGAAAAACAGAAAATAAAAGATATACAGTTTACTGTTTTGGAATCTGTAGAATTCCTAACCCTGCCCCAAGTTCGAATCATTCATCTGCGTTGATATTATATCTCCGGCAAATGGATATTAACACTGGAAGAATATCTTTCACACTACATGATAATATGCTTATAGCCTAATAGTCTTACATAAAAGGTGCTTATATTCTACGTGTAAACAACAATCAATTTTAGTGATTACTAAATTTTCAAGGATAGTATTAATGATTACTGATTATATATTATTTTTAACAGAGAGTAGATTGGGTTAGGGGCCTCAAACGATTAAGCTCAAAGTAGAGGTTGGATTCACACCAGCCATTGCCAGGTTTCGAACATAGGACAAAGTACAAAACTGCCAGACTCAGTGCGTGCATATTAATTGGCGTTATGCGAAAATGCTTAGTAGTCCCCAAAATGTGTACCCTAAATATAACCCCCAAGACGTGTCAAAACATTATTGGTTCATTCGAGATCAACCGTTGATGTCAATTGTAGTTGCTGTCTGAAAACATACTGTATTTTTTAGGTCTCACATATTTACCATCCACACTCCCACTCGTTCCCACCCACCTAAAATCCCACCTGTGTTTTCTAAATTACCACCTATGAATTTTTTTAAAACACCTATTTACCACCCATTGACTTTATTATCCACACCCAATAGTAATTCCATCCCACAAAAACCTTAAAAACCTAAAACCTAAGAAAAACCCAACCTCCATTCAAATTAGGGCCTGATTTCCTTACTCAAATAAAATCAAACCTTACTGATTCTAATTGATGCCTCAAATACTGATTTTTGTCTTGAGTAAGCTTTAATTTATACGATTCTTGTTACTGTGGTTTGATTCAATTGGATTGCATGTAAGTATTGTGGTTCTTTCTATTCATTTTTGGTTTTGAACAACTGTTAGAGCTGATGAACTAGTTGTGCAACTCTGAACGACTGTGAACAGGTATAGTCGTTCAGGTATTGACTACTCTTGATATCCAAACCCACTTGATCGTCAACTAGGTATAGTCGACTTCTGGTCGTTGCATCCTGAACGACTTATGTGACCTGTAGTCGTTGTTAGCTGAACGACTAGGTCCATCTGTAGTCGTTGTTAGCTGGACTACGAATATTACTCATAGTAGTTCAGGTTGTAACTACTATCATATGTTATGGTCGTCCAGATAATGAAGATCAGTTCATCGAAAATTTAAAGGGAAAAAAATCAATCGTAATCACTTACTTACCTCTAAACCATCTTCGGTAAACTTTTTGTCAGTAGATTTGACAACAATAAAATCTTCTTGGATGTGCAAATCATCTAACGTTTGGGAATTTTGCATTAGGTTGAAATTTTTCCTAATAATCTCTCACGAATTAACTGCCGATATAATCATTATTGTCTCAATGAATTTGAAAAACCTACAAGAATAGTAAAAAAATTGGTGTACTATAATTAAACATAACTTAACCTAGGGTTTTCGAACTAAATGGTCTTTTAATGATTTTGTTAATGAAAGTAGAAGAGTAATCATAGAAGAGAAAGAAGACAAATACTAGTCAAGTCAAGCCTTATTTGCTTTTGTAGGTTTTTTTTGAAGAAAAGTACTGCATATATAACTATCAAAGCATTACATAAGAGTTTACAATCATTGATGAGATGTCACCAAAAACAAAGAAAACATCTTCAAAAACAACTTCCGAAAAAAGGGTAATGCTCCTAGTCTCCATTGGTGTCAAAAGGAAGGTCGAGTACACGAAATAAGCTTGAGTCCCTGAAGCCGAGAGCCGGATGACCATAAAACCAAACCATTGAAGTGTTGCCATGCACCAGAGGGTGATGGCACCTGGCCATTTACAAAAATGACCTGTCTTAATGTATCCTTTAAGGCAAAAAGGAATTACCCCATAATGATGAAAACCAACTTCTTCCTCATCCCGCCATAGCTTCAAAAGATTGTCACTACTCCATGAAAAACCTACATACTTCACAAGTTTCAATAGGACACAGCTCATGATGCAGAGAAAACTAGCTAACCTAAAAGCATGCATAGTAATCTTACTAATATAATTATCTAACCTAAATGCGAGTAGAAAAATGAAACTAATATAACTAGCACTAAGAAGTAACATCCCAAATCCTCTCCCGAAAATCTTCCATACCAAAAAAACCATCCAGATAACCCTGTAAGTCTGCATATCCGAGTTTCCCGTGGTAAGCCAATAAGTAAAATTATGATAAACTACCGGCTTGGTACCAAGGCGAGTAATCTGGTGCAGTGAAGTAAACCTAAAGTCAAGGCAAAGGACTCTGGATAAGGAAGCTTGAGAATCAACCATCAACTCCAAAGCAGCTGCTTGAGAATTAATCATCCGAAATCCATTCAGACTGTCGAAAAACCAAGGTGATAAACCTAGAAGGGACAAATGGCACCAAAGGTGTATGGCGAAAGAGACACGTGGAGAAGCGGAACCGAGAAACAAAGACGGATACCTAATTTGTTGAAGCAATTCAACCATTGTAGAATTCTCGGCATCCAGATCACCAGAGGGACCGTCAGTAACACAGAACGGGTGTAGGGTTTTGATTAGAGTTACTGGAAACAAATTCAGGTATAAAGAAAGCATGAATTTCAATTGGAAACCTGAATTAATCTTACGGCAAAAGGTGCGCCAGGAATTAAAAACCATTTGTGAAGACAGCTGAACAAATATCGAAGAGCAGGAACTTGTGAAAGAGTAGAAAATGGTGGAAAACAAACCCCTGTGAAAACCCATCACTGATGTAACGAGTCCTGGGTCCGGAGGATGTCTGTTTCGAACACGAGGATGTCCGTTGCAGTTATGAGGAAAGTTGTTCCGACCACGAAGATGTCTGTTGCAGTCACGAGGATGTGTGTTCCGATCACAAGGATGTGTGTTCCCAACACGAAGAGTGAAGCAAACCAAATCTGAGCAGAGGACTCTAAATAGAGAAGTAAGAATAGTATCCATCGACTCGTGCAAAATGCGTACTCTTTTAAGGATGGGAAGTGGTGGTTGAGGGAACGCAACAAACAGTACAAGACTAAGGTTCTGATGGAAAAATAGAGGGTATCTCACTCTATGAATGATGTGTTTCTCCGTACCCGAACAAGAATTGTTGATGTTGTTGCAAACTGCACCATAACCTACTAATAATGAAATCCGAAGAAACAAACAGCCGTTGTGTTGTATGAAGTACGACCTAATCTCCCAATCAAGAGAAAAAATCCCAGACCAACAGTCAACAAAATAATCTCCAAATGTAACTATCACCCACAAATGCAATCCTAAATGATTAGTCCTCAAAGCTTCTGGGTAAGACATAAATAAGTACCAACGGGCCCCTACTATTCGAGGAAAAGGCCTACCCTTCTTAATTTCTACAAATGTAGTCGTCAGAAGCAAATTCCCAAGGACCACTGGGATATAGATTCTGAATTGCATCCCCACAACCCCCAGATGAAACTAGAAGTTGGCAAACCTTGAGTCGTCATCGAAAAACCAGTTTTAACGGCAGTTCCATCAGCAACGTCAACGGCGTCAGCAGCAGAAGTGACGGTGACGGTGACGGTGACGGTGGCGGTGGCGGTGGCGGTGGCGGTGGCGGTGACAGTGACGTTGACGGCGACGACGACGGCAACACACCACCGGGAACGAAGACGACGCCGGAAACAGTGGAGAAAGAAAAAATTGACAGTTCCAAATCGAGCAGAAGCACATAAATACTTATTGGGAGAAAAAACAGGCACATCAGGAAGTAAAACCCATCGTTGAGGGGGTGAAACCGTCCTCAAACGAAAATCCGGCGAGTTCCATCGGAGGCCGAAACACAAACCGGGAAGATCGAAACAAAAAACAGAACTACCTAAAAAAACAACAGCAAAACAGACAGGATAGGAAGATTTACCCAGATCTGCTCCCGAAGGAGCCGATCTGGGCAGTGAAGCAGTCGTCGGCGTTGAGTGTTTTTTTGGTTTTCTTGACGGAAAAAATCGCCCGGTAAAGGAGAGAGAAACGAGAGCTGTTTTTTTCTAAAAGGAAGAAGAAGAATGACTTGCTTTTGTAGGTGGTAAATAGGAGAAAATAGAATTGAAAAATAATTACTTTATCAATTTTGAGGTGTGATAGGAAATAGTGAGAGTGTGAGTGGTAAATAGGTGAGACTATTTTTTATTTCTTAGATTTTGAAATTCAAAAGAATTTAATTTTAAGCTAACGTGGCTAATCTATTTTGTGGAGTTGATGTTTTATCAGGTTTGAGAACTCTTTTGGCAATACTAGATATAAAAAACGAGGGAGCACAACAACACTGACGTTATAACACCAGCTGCTGAAGTATTCTTTTCTAACCATAAAGGATCACCGCGAGACAGTTGGATTTTTGGAGAGGTATGAACAAAACACGCCCTGTACAATTGTCCTCCCGAATAATGAATATAAACGTGACATAACCAATTTCAATTAGGGTTTAGAAGTTTTATCATCTTCTTCCATGCTTGATTTGATGTTTTGTTGTATCAATTTTTAGGGTTTCAATTAGGAATTTAAAAGCATCACAAATACCCATCCGCTGATTTATATGGATTATCATACTCATTGAGGAGTTAATCATGTTTAAAATATAGATATGAATTGAGTTTCGCATATATCCTGTTTGCAAAAATGACCCAAAGAACAATATTTTCGGAACATGCAACAGGCCTAAGTTGTTTATCTTGTTCTTCTTTGTTAAACCATAACCTTGCGTTCCATTAAATAGGTATTTAGACCTTATCTTAATTATGATATTTATATTTATGATAGATGATTCAGAAATTAAACGAGTTCTTCATGTTTTTGATTTAACCCTACCGACGATTAAAACGGGAATGTATAGTGTGTCTGTCCTGTCTAGAAGAGTCTTTTTGACACAAATCTTGTTGCTCCTTCCTACCATTTTTATGTTAAAGAGGGCTTTCTCTGCTTTCCAACGAGACCAAACTTGCTAAATTTCATCGCTTAATGAATTTTGTATGAATTTTTGATTGCTGACTGTTAAAACTGAAATTCTCTGGAAATGGGATTGCTGTCTTGTTTTGACAAAATTCTTTGACATAGCTATGAGACTTATTATTTTTACCTATAATTTTCATGGTAAAGGTAGTGTTTTCTATTTTCCAACGAGCCATAATTTGCTGAATTCCATCAGTTAAAGCATTTTGGATTAAAGACGCTCCAACAGAAAACTTCATGAATTTCCCATCTGAGAGTTTACATTCTACCATGCTATGATGTTCTTAATTCTTGTCATACTTGCATTTTTGCTTGTTTTTTGTTGTTGTGCGGTTGTGCTTATTGACGTCCAGTGCTGATTAGATTTCTCCCCCATCAGAATACAACATATTCATTTGGTATCGAAATGGCCAAGTATTCATTTGTTGAATTCATATGTATATCTGTGTGGTGGTGATGGGTCTTATCATATGTGAAAATGTTGTTGCTAATAGGTCATTCAATCAATCTTGAGGAAAAATTACAATGTGATAGGCTGATAGCTATACACAGACACCCCCAACAACTATTAACAAGTAGACTAGGGATATATAATTAGGCTACAATCTACTTAGAGGTTGGCTACAATGTGAAAATGTTGTTGATTGATGCTACTTGGAGCTTTGTAATTTTTCTGCTTGTTGTTTTTTTATGCTGCAACTCATTTCAGAGTTTGTATTTGTATTCATATGTTACAAAATTGATTCCGCATTGTAATTATGTAGAGTCCATATGATTTTCTTGCTGAGTACTGTCTTCTTATGATTGTTTGTATGCATTTTTGCACTGAACTTATAAATGGTAAAGGCTAAAAAATTGCTGAGTACTTCTTATGTTAGAATAAAATTGTTGCTAAAAAGGCTATTGATCTTCAGTTGCAACCTTGGAAGTAATTAAGGTAATTTCACACAATATAAATGGTAAATTCAAATCTTGAAATCTAAACAACCACACTACAGTCTTTCATACAGACTCCTGACCTAGAGAGACTCTAGAGATTCATTAAACGCTAACGAGAGCATCTCAAATTTGGGCTTCTTGATTCGACATTAAGCTTCAATCTAAGGAGTTGCTCCGTTTTATTGACCTAACTTTTGCAGCAACCAAGGTAAGAATCAATTGAAAGGAGTTGATTTTTTTAGGGTTTTTTCATTTTTTGCCAAATTAAGCATTATTTGTGTTGCCTTATCAAAAGAACTATTGAAATTCGGGTTAATTATAGGGATTGTCATGAACTATTGAGTTTCTTTTTGTCTGGCAGTTTATATAAGTTGGAAGAAGATGCATCAGAGAAGGCCTCATGGAACCGATGGTTCAGATTTTTCTTACCGTATGGTTGTTGATTCCAGTAAGCATTTCTTCTTCATCCTCTTAATTGTAATTGAGTTTTTATTTTTTTATTTTTTTATTTTTATCAATTTGCAGTTTTTTAAGGGCTTTCATTTTCTTATTTTCTAGGATATACAAAAGTCGCTGAAGGGAAAGCTAAACTTAAAAAGTTGATCACTGCTCAGGTATATATCCATAATTAAACAATCCATAACAATCAGTAACACCTCTGTGTAGTATAGGTTGCTCAGAAACATCAGTATTTGTTTTTGAATTGGTCAAACTTCTTCAGATTTTGGCTCTACCTATCCCCTTTCGCATATTTTATTCAAGTGATAGTCTTTCGTGCATAATATGAACCGCTGTCATTTATTCCATTGTTAAAGTTTGGACATTGAAAAGACTGGTATCCGCTGTTTGTGGTATTATTTTGGTGTGTACTCGCAAAAAAATATAGAAGGTGACTTTTAGTACGTGCTTCCTTCCAATGTACATTCGTTTTGTCATTAGTCAAACCATTTTCTTGTTTGTGTAAGAAATGGTGATGGAATTCATAAGATGTGTAAGGGTGAAATCCTATAGTATTTATATGTAGTCTGCATAGTAGTTGTGAACATTCTTTGCTTGTTAGGGTAGCTTTATTAGGATGACTGAAATTGGAAAATCTTCAATAAATCATAAAACGTCGGAAGGAGGATATTCTGTGAGAGTGAATGGAAGTAGATTTTGGAAAGAAAACACTCTCTCAAAGACCACCCACTGCTGACTGAACCTGATAGCGGTATCTGAAGAGATAGCTTTCATAATCCCATAGTATTAAACTTAATTGAGATGAGAAAGCAATATTCTGGATGTTTTGCAAGTGCCAACATATAGTTAGAACAAGCTACAACTGCTAGCAGACTTAGTTGATAGATATTAGAACTAGTCTAGGTCTTAAAAACACTAAAAACAAAGTGTAGAGGTTTTCCCTAGTAAGCTAATAAATTCACTGGCGGAGTTTCCAGGTGTTGGACACGTACCAGCTTTTTCTTCCTTGCACTTGAACTTGCTAGTATGCTACTTTCGCTAATAGTTGGTTTTCTTCATTAGCCGCCCACTCCTAAATACAACATCTAAAGGTTAAAACTATCCAAAAGGGAAGTTATTTACCGAATGGAAAAAAGACACCTCGTATTTCTGTTCAAGGTCCCACAATTCTGATCACTGACGGTTTGTGATTCTTCTACTATTTGAGACAATTTTGAAGCATGTATGTCTAGTGTCCGAAAGAAGTTCACTTAATAGACCGAGTGGTTTCCACTCCTCCGGAGTACCTCAAGTCATAGAGTTTCCGTTAATGTCTTGAAACGGAATTTTGGTACTTGATAGTCAATACCTCAAACTAAATCTTATATAGGTTTTAGATTTTTGGACACCTCGTTGATCTAAAAGACTCCCCTTTGAGTTATATTCAATTGATTATGAACTCCTGGAACATACTTTTACTTAAAATACATTTTTATGCAGGTTGTGTTTCAAATTATAGGAGCAATCTGCACATTCTTGTTGCCACCAAAGCAGGAGCTTTTCGTTAAAGTTGCAGTCATATCTGTCATCAGTAGTTTCATTTCTTTAATGATTGGAGAAATAGGTTTGTGTAACAAAAATTTGAACATTCCATTTTTCTTCGTTATAGTAAACTTTTTAGAATTCGTTAAGATAAAAGTATTACACATTTGTTTTCTATTGTAGGTCGAAGCCGAAGCAAAGCAACTCTGTTAAGACTCTACACTGTCGGATCTTCAGTTGCAACTTTTCTTTCGGTTGTGTGTTTAGCGACGAACAATACCTTGATGAAGGTAATACTTAATAATTCTACTGAAATGGACCAATTTTTTGCCTTGAATCAATGCTTAATTTTTCTCTTCCAGCTTATTTATATTTAGGGAAAAAGGGGGAAAATAAAATGAATTACTGAAGTTGTTGGAACAACTCGAACCCTTATAGGATAATTCATGTGAAACTAAAAGCATGTTATGTATAAAGAAAGGATGCTCTTTTTTGAATACCTAAAATATAAATGGCACTTAGCTAACTGTCCATACTCCCTAGTCCGTGAGCGGAAATATTGAGTTCGGGACACCAGGCTGAGGACCTGGTAAAGGCTATCCAAGATGATATTTTTTTTTTTTTTTCAGTTTAACTCCTAAAATTTTTAAACCTTGACAAGAAGTGAAACTTTTTATGGATTTAAACAGGTTATCGAAGATCCAAGTAGTTGGACGTCCAAAAAGTTTGAACTGATTGAGGCTGCTTGTTTACTATTCAGTAAGTCAATGTCTTAGTTGGTTGTTTTTACACTTCTGTCCACCAACTTTACAATACCACATCTTCGGTTAGTTGTTTTTACCTTTTTATCTTTTCTGGAAAATGCGTAATTTCGACTCATCGAAGTTGTGTGTTTTGTTAAGAGTAGACTAAGCAAGATTGGATATATAGAAACCCAGTTGTTAATCTCCATCTTCATATATTTATCATTTATATTTCTGTCTTCTTTTACCAGGTGTACTACTGCAGGTCGTTGCAGTTACTACAACGCTCTCACTGGTGAAGAATATGTCCCCTCCCAAGAGAGCCTCGTAATCGTCCTGCCATTTTCCATTTTTATGAATCAATAGAGAAGTTGTAGCCTGTAAGCAGCTTATCATTAAGCATAGCCAGAAGCATCACTAACAAATTTTGTATACCCATCATTAATTTTTCATCAAAAGCACAATGTAAAAATTTGTATTCATCATTCATGCCTAATATTCTAAACTTGAAAAATTGAAGGAAAAGAAAAGAAAACTATGAAACTAAAACCTAAGAGCTATCCCATGCTAGATCAAATCAGAATCTTATTCGTAAAACATCACAACACTGACTTTCAGATCCAATCAAAAAATCTACTACCACTACTATTGATACAATCATTTGCCTTTGCGACTGTACGTATATGAAGTGTGACTTGAGAGCCATTCCGTTTGAAATTGAGATCTTGTTTGAGCACGGTGGATGGCCTTCAAAATAAACTGCAGGTTTTCTGAGTTCAAACAATGGTTTCATTTTTCTTCAAATTTTCCTTGAAGACTTTGTTACAAAACAATGGTTTCATTTAACTGGCTGTTTTAGGGGCCGGCAGAATTGTTAGAGAAGCCGGATAATGAGACAAAATAGGGTTGTCCAATAGCTTTTTCTCAAAACCCCTTATCGAACATATTTTTTTAATTCCAAACTACCCCTACTTAATTATAACTAATCAAAATTAGTTATACTAAATCACCCATTTGAAATGAAATTTTTCCAGAAAGAATTTCGCCTGGAATTAACCTCCACAACCAACCGAAACAAATTTCGTCTAGATGTTTTTACAACCATCCAGACGAAAACAACCTATTTGAAGCCAAAAAAATTTCCAGAGACATTTTCGTCTGGAAGTAACCAGCTTAATTCATTCGAAACTCATCTTGAAAAACAATCTATCTAACTCTATTTTCGTCTGGAATTATACCAATTAACCTATCCGAAAAACAATGTAGCAAACTCTATTTTCGGCTAGATTTCTCACATTTAACATTGTTTTCGGCTACTTTCTTTGTGACACAATCTACACTACTCGATTTTCGTCTGCAAACTAGGCATGCAAAACTGTAAACAACCAGACGAAAAATCTGGAATGTAATTTTCGGTTGGATTTTTAGGGTTACATCCAACCGAAAATCAAACTGAACCCAATTTCTATAACATTCATCGATCAATCAGCAACAAAAAACTCAATCACAGACAAATTCAAGCAATGGGTTTGTTAATTAGGTCTACCTGAGTCTCATATCCGGATCTATTTCATCGAGAGTCTTGGTTTCATCTCTTTCTTCACGTTTTTCATGTTCTTGGTCTCATCCTTAATTTATAGGGTAATTTAGAATTTTCATTGGTTTTGGACACCCCTTATAACACCCCCTAGGATTGTAATATTTTTTCCGGCTTCTCTAACAATTCTGCCGGCCCCTAAAACAGCCAGTTTCATTTAACTACGAAATTTACACCTTGAAGACTTTGTTATTTCCTGGTTGTGA
The DNA here is from genome assembly GCA_023529015.1 of Papaver nudicaule. NCBI lineage: Eukaryota > Viridiplantae > Streptophyta > Magnoliopsida > Ranunculales > Papaveraceae > Papaver > Papaver nudicaule. Next base: position 11,036 of record JAJJMA010249425.1, read on the forward strand.
TAGAGATGAGACTGACTTGAGGTCTTTTCAGTTTAAGTTGTATGTTAGGTGCAAGTTAGATGCAAATGTAATAATTAACGTGTATTGGATGAAGAAACCTAATTATCACCGTCCTTTAGTGAACAATGATGAGTTTAATGATTTTTGGGAGAATTCTGTGGTGAATGAAGATGGGTTCATAAAGCTTAACATGGATCTTATGAATGCTGATTATGAGGTGACTCCAATGAAGAAGAAGGAACCTAATAGAGTTGTTGAAGATGTAGTTGACATTGTTGATGAAGTTCAGCTTTCTTCACCGGTGCCTAAGAAGACACCAGTCTCTAAGAAAACAACGACACTTGTTAGGAGATCACCAAAGTTACAAGGCAACAATAAACCAGTTCAAGCACAAGGTAAACAAGCAACTTCCATTTATGATTTTTTTGATGTTGGTTTTATGAGTAGCCGGAGCTGCATTAGTCAGGCTAGTGTTGCTGGGTCTAGCGGTGAAGCTAATAAAAAGTTTCATTATGGCTTTTGGGTGAATGAGACATTAAATGTTAATATTGCAGATGCAGTGTTGAATTTCAACCATGAGGATAACATTCAGGTTGAGAATAGAAGAATAGATGAGTGCCACCCTATTGAGAACCCCATTGCTCCTCCCATTTTTGACAGTGACGGAGAAAATGTAGATTTTGAAGAATATATCAAGAGATACAAGTTTGGGAAAGAGCCTGAGGAAGAATATGAAGAAGAACCAGAAGAAGTAGAAGAAAAAGAGGAAACTGAAGATGAAAATGTCAATGAGGAAGAAGGTGGCAATGAGGATGGAGATGGCACTGATGAAGGCAAAATGGCTATCTTAGTGCTTGAATACACTGATTTGATATTTGAAATGGTAGTTGTTTTAGGTTCTTATTCACTTAATTCTGATGTTTGCAGATAATGAGGATGATAACACTGTTGTAGATGAAGTGAAACCAGATTGGTATAAGCGATGGGAGAAGATGTATGCTCACCATCTCTCTGATGAACAAGATATTCCTTTATTCCCTGAAGATTTTGATGTGGTTAAACCAGTTGATCCCAAGAAGATGGAGGTAGGTACTTCTTTTCCCAACAAGAAAGCATTGCAAAGGCATGTTACGGGTTATTGTGTTGCTCATAGGTGTCAGTACAAGGTAGTGAAAAGTTGCACTAAAAAATGGAAGGTTAAATGTAAGTTTGATTAGAAACATGATTGTAAATGTAATACCAATAGCACATCACATCAAAGGTGATTTCCTGAAAATCCACAACACCAACATACCATATATTTGTGCATTGAAGGCTAGGGAATTTGGTGTTAGAGTTTTTGTTTGGTAATTATGAATACATCTACAAGGTGGTTCCTGCTTTTTGCTTTATGATGACTAAGACTATTGATGGGCATGTGGCTATGTTTAATTTTGGAAAAACTGATTACAAGTTTATCAGTATGACCATCATTTGTTGCACCAATGAAGGGTTTTCAAGATGGTTACATGGCTGTAGTAGGGTTAGATGCATGCCATTTAACTGGCAAGTTTGGTGGTGTTTTGATGGCTGCAACAGTACTTGATGCCCATAATGGTTTAGTTCCATTTGGGTTTTCGGTGGATTTTTTTTTAAGATATGTGCTGACTAAATGATAATTTTGGGAATTTTTGCGATTTTTTCATTGTAAATCTAGGTTTTGATGATTTTTTCATTGTACATCTAGGTTTTCACGATTTCTTCATTGTAAATCTAGCGAATTAATTGATTTTATGATGCTGAGTATGATTTCTCGTGTTGGTGATTGAATCCAAGAAGAAATAAGAGAAAGAGAGAGTGGTTTTAGTGTTTTTGTTTGTTCCTACGTATGGTAAAAGAATATTAATGTCTTTCTCCATGATTTTGGAACTCTGATTAATTGCTATTTCTAAAAAAACTTAATTGGATACCAAGTTTATGGATCATTCAACAAATTTCCCATATGATTTAAATATCGATGACGAAAGCCGAGAAATGAAGATCATAAAAAAGAAACAAAGAGTTAAAAAAGAAAGAAAGAAAAAGAGATTGATCAAGAGCTGTGTGAGTATAAAATCTGCATAGGTACTTTATACTCTACAGCCATCAAATCTTAACCAAACCAAAGTTTATTTACCTGTTATGCATAGTACGAAGACCATAAGATCAATACCGAAGATAATTTTATAGACAAATAACAAGAGATAAAGTATAACTATGAATTATATTTCTGCCTAACTAGTACATGGATATGATCCTAAGGAGTTAGAGGAGATACAGACCTAATACCACCCTCACCACTTAGGTTACACCAAAAATCCAACCACCACAATGTTTCTCGAGCACGCCTTATATAGGCCGAGTCTGAGTGGTTTACAGCTAATAAGACAAACTACTCAATCGTGGTGGTGTCAGAGCTTGTCGAGTAAGGCGGTTCCTTCGGTGATGCCTTTCCAAAGATGTCTTCGCACTTCTATCCCTCGATGATCAGTGCGAGTCTTTCTTCGCCCGGATCTTCCTCGAGGTCACCTTGTGGTCTAAACCCGAAGTACGGTGGTTTGTCCCTTGGTTGGATTAGTTCTTCTAATTCTGACACGTGTTCCGAGGGTGTTTTACCCTCCACAATTTGCCTCTTTTCTTATCCGAAGATCGAGGAGGTTCGGAGAAGAAAACACTTGGTGTTTCACCTTCTTCGACACGTGTCCAGCATTCAGTTTCTTTAACCGACACACGTTGTTTTAAATGGTTTTTCGAAACCTTCGCCCTTTCTACCTTCTACCTGCTACGTCGGTTCCACATCTCTTTATTTAAACCTGTTTGCCCTCTCTTTTTTATCTTCTTACTCTCTTTAAACTTTTCGTCGCTCTCAGAGGTGTCTCAGTCTTCAAAAACCCTTTCTCCTTCATCTCCTTTCGTGATTTTTTCTTTTTCACTCATGGTAAGATTTGTTGATTGACTTCCGTTGTGTTTTTTCCTGTCTTGATTCGTACCCTATGATCTTCTAACTTCTTCTTTTGCTCCCAGGCTCCTAAGAAGAGTATTCCATCCGGCACTAGGTTTCCTCGTAAAATGGTTGATCCTCAGAATCTCAACTGGGAAGAAAGAGCAAAAATTTATGGCTTAAACATGGATCTTTTTCCCTGTAAGAGCTTGGGTAAGGTTAACTTGTCCCCTGAACTACTTTCTACACATGAGTGTGGTGACAGAAAGTTGATCGTCTCCGGTGAGCAGCTCGGTGCCGTACTTCCTATTCCATTGTACAATCCTAATCCCCTTTTCTACGAGATTTATTCCAAGATTAGCCCTCCTTGCGGTGTAATGCAGCTGAACGATAATTATATTCGAGTTATCCGCGAGTGGGTGGCTCGTTCTGAGGGGAAGTCGTATTATTACGAGGAGCTTCCCGAAGAGCTTAAACATCTACCTAGTTTCTGGACTGCTGAGAATTTTTTCAAATATTATAAAGTGGAGAAGAGTTTACTTAAGCAGAAAGCTCCTTGGAGTGTGAGCCTTGGCAAGGTGGCTAACTCTAAGCATGCTCTGGGTGATGTGGATCTTTCTGGTTCTAATACGAATTCACTTCTTCGCCATTCCAGTGATGAAGTGTGGTTCTCGAAGCCTGTGCTTATCGAGGGCCCAGTTCTCTTCGGATATTAGGACGAGGAGAAGAAAGTCGAGAGAAAAAAATTCAAGGATGGACACAATCTTTCTATTATCGAATTCTACAAGATTCACTTCTCCGATGATGAGCGCAAGAAATCTCAAGAGAGGATTACCTCTCTTAAATTGAGGGTATAAAAAGGTTGCTTTTTCTTTGATTACTTCTTCTTAATCGTTTACTCACATCTTCTCAAAAAAAAAAAAAAATCTTCAGAAAGCGGAACAAGAGAAACAGAAAGAACAACAAGCCCTAGGGCAGGTTGGTGATCCGAAGAAAAGGAAGAGGCCCTTGAAGTCGATTAATGCTGAAAAGGGGGAAAGTGGTCAGGTGATAAACACTACCTGCCTCAGTTATGCAATGGGTATGGATACCTGCCTCTGTTTAGAACCTGACAAATTGACTACTTTTCAGCAGAACGAGGTGATTGTTGTTAACGATGGTATGCTGGCGTTTTCGTTATGTGATCCCGAACGGGAGAAGGTTGCCACTGGAGGCTCGGGAAAGAACATTGTACAGACTTCTACCAGAACTGTGGGATCGAGGAGGTATGCTACCAGAGCTGCTGGTAAAGGTGTGGCTACATCTTCCCATGTATCCGTCGAGGATGTGGACGATGAAGACACCGACAACGATGAGAAAGTTGAGCCTTTGAAAAGGTTAAGGAAAGGTCATGTGGACGAGCAGCTTTTTCAGGGGTCTGCTCCAAGGTCGGTTTCCCAAAATGATGTTCGTACCCAAGAGCCCTCTGCCTCTGCTTTCCTTGATGCCAGCACTGCTGATCTTCATCAATCTGGCATGAATTTGGATGAGTATGGCTCAAATGATCGTTTTGTGGGCGCCTCGTTGGGTCAACAATCGCAGTCTGTTTTAGGGGCCCCTTCGGTTCCAACTAGCTTTGTGCAGAGACCATGTTCTGAGGTGGAGGTTCAAAAGTTCTTGGAGCGAAGTTCCCTTCCTGGTCCTTATGCTGAAGACATTGCTAATCATCTGAAGGCGTATGCTAAAGATCCTTAGAATTGCCAGCTCGACCCTTCCGCTGCCAAGTTTATCTCTCAAGCCTTTTCTGGTTTCTGGGATAGAAGTACTCTTGCCTCGGCATGGACTGTGCATCAAGCGTTTGTCGAATCTGTGAGTGTGTCTTCACTGGTCTACTGTATGTGTGCTTCTTTTGCTTTACCTTATGGTGTGCTCTTTTATTTTTGTAGCATCGTCATCATGGAATGTTTTTGTTGGACTTGGCCCGTGCTCAAGGTCTTGAGATTACACGCCTTGATGAAGATGTTATTCATTTACGGCAGGAGAAAGACGGTCTTTCAAAGGACCTTGAGGAGAGCAAAGGTGAGTATTTGACGTACGAATGCCTTTGGCGTCTTTTTACTGGGAGTTTTATGATTGATGCTTTTTTGCTGCTACCAGGTGATGTGATGATCTTGGAAGAACGACTTGAAAAAGGTTGTTAAGGAACGAGACTCTTATTCCGAAAGCTTGAAGGCTCAAAAGGAGCTGGCTTCGAAGTTGGAGTCAGAATTGAAGAGTAAGGATAGTGAGCTGGAGCGTTTGCGAAGTGATTGCGAGGAGAGGGATGGCAAGATTGCGTCGTTGAATGATGAGGTTTTGAAGCTTAAGGAGCATACCAAGGGCGAAGCTGAGCGAACAGCTTTGTTCAGTCGCCAGCATGCTCGGTTTTTGTTTAGGGACTTCGGAATGCAGCCCCCCTTTTATCGTCTTGGTGTGAATGACCCTGATGCTGCACTAGAGTCCGATAAGGAACTTGTTCCTGCCAAAGATGTCAAGGCGATAGTGTCGCAGTTTCTGGAGGAGAAAGTTGAGGAAGAACTCGAAGAAATGGGTAGCGAGCATGGTGATACTGATGGTGAAGATGAATTGGTGAGAGATTCTGGTAATAATAATTCAAGGGGCGAGAAGCCGAACGAAGGAGGAGATGGAATGGTTGAAGAAAAGAGCCTTGGTGAAAATAATGGTACCGAAGGGTCGACTAAGGAATCCATAAAGGATTCTGTCGAGGCTTCTGGCAAGGATGTTGAGAGGGATGTCGAGGCTGGTGGCCGAACCGTTGAGACTACGACCGATGGTGCTCCTGAGACTGTTGCCTCCCAGATGAAGGATATTGTAGCGAGTTTGCTATTCCGAGTTCCTTTACTAACCCCGAAAATGTTCGTACGGTGGATGACTTCGTTGATAAGGAAGTTGTGGAGATACTTAGTAAGGGGTGCATCCCCTGTTGTCCTTTTTAGCGCTTTTTATCTCTTTGTTGTATGTAGCTTGTCAAGCTGGGTGCTTCTTTTCGCTCCCCTTTTGTATGATGTTTTGAATTATGTACTTTCTTGCTTTTCTGTTGTAAGCTTATGATGTAGCGAAGCTGTCTTTGTTGCTTAACTTGCGTGTGAACGAGACGTTGTTGTTGCAGTATTTTCTTTTAGGCTCTTGTGGCTACTTGAGATGCAACTCCGGGGCTTACTTCGATGTGGGAGATAGTGAACCAAGCTAGTGGGGGCTTACGGATCACCCTTCCCAAAGGCTTTGAGCTACTTGCACTGGTTTCAAGCAAACGCTGGCTATAGAAGGCATATGTATCCGTTTTTCCTCGACACATTAGGCGGGTATCGAAGATATTTGACTATCTATCACGAGGATGTGGTGACGTCCTGATAACCCATTTTTGGCCCAAGTGAAGTAGGAACTTATGGTGGATACCTGTATTTCGATAATAAAGTAGCACAATGGGGGAGTGTCGGTCAAGGCTGGAGCTTAGAAATGCTACTATTCTCCTATCGCGGCCTAGAGTTCAATCCTTCTATTTCTCAGCAGCCCCCCCTCGAGGCTATATTTTAGATTTTTAGAGGAGATCCCTCGGCTGCGTAATTCTCTAAGCATTCCCATGAATGTGAGCGAATTAACTGCCTTGGGGTTCCATCCACCTTTAAAGGTAAATGTTAATCCCGAAGGTGAGGTCCTCATAGTCGTGTGGTAGTGGGTCCGAATGTACCATTAGCTTATGCAACCTAGATACAAAGTACCCACCTCTAACGGGGTGTCTTGTGGGTAGAGGACTATGCCATATAGCTCGTAGGGTCCTTACGGCTTATATGAACATCAGCTCTGTGCCTGCTATTCGAG
>JAJJMA010249426.1:0-16478 GCA_023529015.1 Papaver nudicaule
TCACTCAAAGGTTATGAATCAACAAACTTGCAATTACTTCTATTATAGAGATCAGAGACAATATAATGCGGAAGGGAAAAGTAATGCAAGACACCAGAATTTTGTTAACGAGGAAACTGCAAACCTAGCAGAAAAACCCCGGGACATCGTCCAGATGTGAACACCCTTAGTATGAACGGTATACAGACGCTAGCCTACTCTCAGACTTCGTACTGGACTGTATCGAGACTGAATTCACCCTACAAGCAATTCAGCTACCAATGTGCTCCTACGTCTCTTGGCTCCCGCAGTAGCCTACTACTTGATTCCCCTAGCTGACGTCCTTTACAGGCCTAGGAGTTGCTCTACTTCCCTTAGTAAAGACTAGCGCTACCTTACCTCTAACAGGACGCCTAAAAGTATCTAAGTGATTAAACGAGAATACGATTGTGATTTCCTTTAGACTTAAAGTCAAGGTTAATGGACATCGATATGTTGAATAGGGCTTATTGATCTAGCCTAAACAACTTTACCTCCGAACGCGTGACGAACTTAGTATGAAACCTAGTTCGTGAATTGCGTTTGGGAACTTCTAGGGTTTACGATACAAGATCTACCTTACGAAGTTTCTATCAAATCTTGGTCGTGATAAGATTGAAAGAATTCAATCGACCCAAGATACAGGATGCAATTTTACTTCCGACCTGTGCTTCACGATCCTCAAGTGAAGTATTTTCAATAGTCGTAGTCCTAAAAGTACTTCGATATGACGACCAACCTTTATGCAAGGATACACAGATGTGTAGAGGATTGAGATTGTATCTTGCAGAAGGTCATCTATTTATAGTGATCACCAAGGGAGGCTTTGCTTAAAGTTTAAGCAACCTTGAGTAGGGCTCAAGCAAGTTCCGGAACTAGGAAAGTCCATAGCTTGAATATCCATTCTCAATCTTTTAAGAACTTTGGACTAAGCCAAAAGTTAAAGAAGACTCAACCTTGTTCGAAGGTTCACGACTTCTGGTCTAATGCTTGGTTGGACATCGCTTTGCGACTTCTGGTCCAATACTTAGTTTGAACATCGCTTGGATTAAGTTGTTGAATTCCATGGGCCAAGACACGATAAGTCCGAGAACAAATTATGTCTAGACCGAAAACTTCAAGATATGAAAGTTGGAAGTTTTCACATGGCTTATGTGAACGCGTACACAGAGCAGTCCTTCGAGTTCAGGAGAATTCTTGAACTTGTATGTACGCGTTCATACAGACTAAGCTCGTTCTCTGAAATCCCATAGGTGATAATATGTTACTTGTACGCGTTCACCGTTGGGGTTGTTTTTCAAGAGACAACTCAACATACTCTACCTATACAAATTATCACAAGAGTGACAAATGCAAAGGCGAAAATCCTAGAATACCTTCGGATCATATAAACAACATCATAGACTATTGGTATGATAGAAATGGTAAAAACGATACGGAAAGGGAATACCTTTCAAACCTTCAGCGAGGACGTTATGATTTATCAAGTAGTAAGCTTCGGTCTTCGTCTTCATCAGTCTTCGTCTCGATTACCTAGAACTATCCTAGTCCGAGTTGTAGAGTAAACTTATCAAGGATTGTGTTTTTGTCTCATAAACTTGACAACTGACTTGAGATAGCAATATCAGTGGGTTCAACCGAGCAATGCTCTAACAACTTTGACATCATTCTCAAGATTGATAATCTTACCAGATCATTAAAGATGCTTTGTCTTTAACTCATGCATTTTATCTCCACATGATTGATGCTCTTTGGCTTGCTCCTCTAACAGGGTAATCTTGGAAATACATCCTCCATGCTCTTTAGCGACAGCGGATTGCTCTTGCAGCTGGGACTCAAGCGCTTTGTTTTTCTCTGAAATAAGTCAGAAGCAAGTAAGAACATAGGCAACTTATAAAAGAGTGAGACGAGTATAGAATCCTAAGAAAACTACCTTCTAGCTCATGCACATGCTTACGAATACCCTCTTGGGCAACGTTAATTTGATCCAGTTTACACAATACTTCTTGATCAGAACAAGGACCCACAACTTGTCTGATTCCGAGTCTAAGGGAGTTATTTTCTTCATTCAATTTCCTAGCTCGGTCCCCATAGAGTTGGGTGAAATCTTTATGACGCTGAATTTCTTGACGAGCGGCATCTCTTTCAGCGGACATACAAACTAATTGAGAAGATAATCGAGCAACAATTGCTTTTTCATTCTGCAAGAGGGAAGAGGTTCTGGTTTGTTCTATGATAGCTTTATCCTTGGATTTAAGCTCTAGTGCTGCTAGATGTGAGGCCTTGTCATGAGCACTCTTAAGCCATTTAACGTCCGCTTCGGAAGGTTTGAGAAGATGATCAAGATTTACATTAAGGTCAGAGACATTGCGTAAGTCTCGGCGGTACCACTTAACATCTTTGTCAAAATCAATCAACATATTACACTGCCTAGCGTTAGCATTAGCCAGGTTATCAATATCGATTTTGACTCGCTTCAATCGGTTGTCATGATGTTGTTGGCGACCTTATAATAGATAGGGACTAAGGGTTTTGGCGGAAACAAGGATCAAATAAAGCAGTAGTATAGAAAAGGTCAAAAGAACAACTAATCTTGAAGGTTCTTCGCTCCTTAGAATCTTCCTGCAGTTGTCGGCGTAGTTTCTGTCTTCTCCTCAGAGAGCTGATGTTGGAGAGTGGCTTTCTCTTGGCGGAGCCCCTCAATTTCTTTCTTTAACTGAGAACTTAGAGAAATGTTGCCAATATTGCGTTGGAATTCCTAAGGAGTGAAAGGATTAGTATATTCAGAAGAAATACGTGGAAAAATGATAAAGCAGAAGCTGAGGCAGAAACATACCAAGACAACACTACAAAGCTGCTCGGAGGGAGTAAGGTTGGCAACGACGGCAGTCAACTCTATAGGTTTCAGCGCTAATCCAAGTGTGCTCAGCTTACCCATGGATTCAAGGTAAAGGGTGTTGGGCCCGCCTTTGTCCTAAGTAATCAGCTTTTTGACGGAACTTGACTTTCAGCAGAGTTACCACAAACAGGATCTTGAGGCAAGTTGTCTAGAGAGAGTAGCTGGAGAAGTAGTTTGGCGGCATCATCAACAGAGGACTGGGTAGGAGGCTCAACTTCAAGAGTTGGACGAAGGGGAGATTGCACTTGGTTCTCAGTGGAGCGGTTAGCACCTCCCATATCAGTATTGGGCTGATCCTCAACCAGAGGCTCCCGATTTGTAAGTTGAACAGTCTCACTTACATCCTTAACTTCTCCAGGTCTTACTTTGATCAGTGGCCTTAGGAGATTCACCGTCGATAGTAAAATCAACAGTGGAATTGCCAACCCCTTTAGGCTTAACGGAATGGTCTTCCTTCTTGGACGGCTTGGCAGAATCACCTTTCTTCTTAGGTTTTGTTGGCTTATCCTTGTTCTTGGACTTTTTAGGATCGACACCCTTTTCAGAGTCAGTAGACGTTAGACCAGGAAGACACTGCATTTGGCCTTTGAGATGCTCAAGGGCTCCTCGCTGCTTATCTTGTTTGCTCTTTTTGGGGGGCGGCTAAAGAAAGAAACAACTGTCACCATCAGTTCCGGCAACAAACAGAGGCAAATATATACATATATTTAAAACTTAATGAAAGTGTTTGTTACCTGAACTTCGTCTCCAGCTTTTTCCTTCTTCTTCTTGTTCTTGGTCCCCTTAGCATCTCCTTGAGAAAACTTAGGCTTCTTTACCCAGTGACCATTATCGCCAACAAAAAATTTTTGTCATCTTCTTTGACGTATTGATTCTCCTCAGTCCAGCGCACCTCCCAGAAATAACCTTTAGCAAAATGAGAATGCTCAGGGAGAAAGTCTCTTCGGGCGACGGTCTTTCTTTCATCCTCCCAACCTTTAAGCCAGGGTCCCTCAACTTTACAAGGAAGATCATTCCAGTGGTTCTCAGTTTTTGCTCGTACGCTGGGTTTGGCGGCAGTTGAAGAATCCTTGTCGACGTCCCTCAAAAATTTCTGGTCATCCTTAACAGATTTCTTAGATACGATACAATAAGCCCAAGGCTCACCCCTCCTATCACAGTGCTTGACTTCATATTGAGCTTTGAAATTCTCCATGGTATACAGTTCAAGCTTAAGAAATTTTGAGTTCCTTGTAACCTTTGAATAATGGGTAGTACCATTTCGGTGGGCAATCCATTCGTACATTATCCGTATGGAGTTGGATGTAAGTTGAGCAGGACTTTTGTCAACATACACCAGCATTTCAAGAAGGATAGGATCAACGGGATTGTACAGCGGAAATTGGTACGCAGCTTTGAGCTGACCAAGGGAAATGATGAGATTGTTTTCATCCTGACCTTCTTGGCGAATGTGATCAAGAAGCAGCGGTTCAGTGGAAGACTTAATGTCGTCAAGAGGTGAAATCTTGGGAGATTTGTTATCAATGTGGTATTTCGCACAATACTCGTCCCAATTGCCCCAAGAGCATTTCTTTTTATTTGTTTTAGGCGTCGGCGACTGTGAAGTCTCTTCTTCATCAGATCCTTGAGTATGGTTCGGCCACTCAGGCTCATAGGTAGTATCTGTGGAAGCCATGGGAGAAAGATCGGAAAAAGAAGAACTACTGGAAAAAGGAAGTTGCAGAGGTGAAAAGTCACCGGAGATGTGAAAAAAACAGAGGAGAAGGAAGATTTGGAGAGAAAATTTAGCCAAGAAGTGGTTTAGATGGTGGCAGTGAAGAAAAGTGACGAAAGAGAGGCTGAATCTGGTGGTCAGGCAATGACGCGACAGCGGTTAGGGTTTAGAAGTAGGGCACAGAGAAAAGAGAAGAGAAGAGAAGAAAGAGGTTTAGGGAAGAAAATGAGTTGACTAGAAGAGAAGAAGAAAATTTATAGGCAAAACATCCTAACCGGTTTATCAGGTCATCAGGTCAAAAGATACGACCGAGATTCACGGCATGCAGAGGGACGTGGCGACAATCTAGTAAGGTGGAAAAAGAATCTGGGCATTTTCAGCGGATATTAGGTTTTCATCTTCGGCGAGTAAAGATCTTGAAGATGAAAGAGGCAAAATGTAAGTGTAGAAAATGCCTTTGCCCTTCAGAGACATCCTAGAAGTGAAGACGTATGAGAAAACTACCTCAGAAATGTAGAATATCATCAGCGTCTTACCGCAGCAGACTGATAAGAGGAGATGGGCGTCAGAACAAGGAAAGATCGTCTCATCGTATTGAATGAGAAGAATGTGAGAGCGTAACAAGCATGGCGGGAGAATAAACGTCACCGACAATAACTGAGAAGGTTGGAACATTTAATGAAAGATCAGAACGGTAGCATTGTCAGAGTTGACTCGTTGACTCAGTGGGAAACGAGTCAGCAATTTTATCCAAACGAAGGAAAATGCGCTGAAGTGCTAATGAGGATCGGCGGTATTGGTGGTCGGCGAGTACAGACAAATGTTGTCAGAGTCATAGTTGTGTGTATTAGATGTATTCCAATATGGCGAACGCCTATATAAGGTGATGTATCTCAACTGAGAGAGGGGTTGTTCGAGTGAACTTTGGAACTGATCTAGAGAGAGACAAAGCTAGGGTTTCCCTAAGTAGAGGTAGTTATAGGATTAAAAAGTGGGACCCTTAAGCTATGGTCGTGTGATAAAAGTGGGCCATAATATTGTTTTATGGCCGACCTATAAAAGTGGGGTCGTGGCATGAGCCACGACCAAGCAATAAAAGTGGGGTCAAGCAAGAGTTATGACCAAGTAATAAAAGTGGGGCCATGGAAAGAGCCACGGCCAGGAGATGGAAGTGGGGTCGTGACAAGAGTCACGGCCAAGCCACAAAAGTGGGGCCATAGCATGAGCTATGGCTGAGTAATACAAGTGGGGTCATAGCATGCGCTATGACCTAGCCATAAAAGTGAGGTCGTGGCATGATCCATGGCCAAGGTAAGAATGTGGGGACGTGGCAAGAGCCACGGCCAGGCCAAAAATGTGGGACATGGTGCTAACCATGACCAAGCTATAAAAGTGGGGCCGCAGCCTAAGCTACGGCCAAGCCTACAATGTGGGACATGGTGCTAACCATGACCAAGCTATAAAAGTGGGGCCGCAGTCTAGGCTACGGCCAAGCCAACAAAGTGGGACCATGACATTAGGTCATGACCAACCAAAGAAAGTGGGACCGCGACCTAAGTTACGACTAAGCAATAAAAGTGGGGTCGCGGCTTAAGCTACTGCCAAGCCTAAATTGTGGGGCCGTGGCATGAGCCACGGCCAAGGCAAAAGACAGGGGACGTGAGATGGGATGTGTGAGGAGATGATATGCGTGAGCTAGATGGAATGCGTGAGCTATATGGGATGGCCGTGAGCTAGGATGGGACGGCCATAGGCTAGGGTCAGCCGCGTAGGCTAGGGTGGATGGCCGTGCAGGCTAGGGATAGATGGGATGTGGACCATGGCACTAGGTCATGGTCGTAACAAATCAAAATATAGCCGTGGTGGCCAATTCTCTTATCCTTACTGCAAATAAATTCATACATTGCCTTGAGCCATTCACCTGACGACGCCAAGATGCCAGAAATTGGTGCAAAATTACTTTTGCAACCTCCTCGCCAAAAACCACCATCAACAGGGTACATTAGTAATTACATCTGATAATTACGCTTGCATTCCCGCCTTCTGGATGACAGAACCTCGTGGTATCTTGGGCAGTCTCTGCTTCGCTTAACCGCCTTGATATCCTGTCAGGTTCTGTATCTGTAGCCTTCAACGCCTATCTGGACTTCGGTACCTGTGGTCTGAACCTTCTCCAAGTCTCTCCGCAGGTTCCGCAGTACCTCTCGTCCAGTCTCTGTTGCCTTCTGTGGTGGATGCTATATTTTGTCATCTACATATTTTCCCCCAGTTTTATTCATAACTAGTCTGAGGACTGGTTTTGGATTAAACTTAGTTTCTTTGCTTTACTTGGATATTTTTATATCTCGACTTTTGTAGGTATTGTTTTATGGCTATTCATTTTGAATCAGTTCTTTTGGGAGTACTGTGTACTCCTTCCCAAAAAGGGGCCAAGTGTGGAATACATTTTTAGCAGTATCGTTTTTTTTTTTTTAATTTTAACCTTTGTGGCGGGTTCTATATTGATATGAAATTTGGTCTATCATTTTGGATCACGTATTTTCTATATCTGCATATATGGCAGGTTCTTCTTTAATGCTTTTTATTTACTGTGTGTAGAATCTGTATGTCTTTGCGTATATCGATGTTTCAGCATGACTAACGTGTTGTCTATCTGTCTTACACTTGTTACAGTATTATCCTTATTTATATTTTATTTTTCTTTCCTTCTTCTCTATTTTTCTTCTATTATTATCTCTCTTCTTTTTTCTTTCGTAAGAGCTTTCAACTTCTCGTCTTCTTCCTCCCTTTCCTTTTTTATTTTCTATATCTAATTTTATCATGTCTTCTAATACAATCTCTGACCAGTCACCTATAGGTTCTGATAATATTGGAATAAATCATGATATTACACACAACTCTGATATTCAAATTTGCGTTGATTCTGTTCGATCAGATTGTGATAAAAATTATTTTTCTGTTAGAGGTAAATCTAAAGAGAATAGACCTCGCTGGAAGAAAGATCATCCTTACCGGAATCTCAAATCTTTAGATGCAGAATTCAAAAGTAAAGGTATTTCTTTCAGATCTTGTTCTGATTATGAAGAATTAGTTAATGTACCCAGTGAAGAGTATCAGGTAGGAGAGTTATTGCTATCAATGAATCATCTTAATCATAAGATTGAGCTTATTCTTCCTTCTTTTACTATTAATGTGTTAAAGATTGCCCAGGTTAAGCCTGACAGGATGAATCTATGATCCTTTCGTCTTCTAAGTAATTCAGTAAGTATAATCAATCTCTGAATGATAATTCCAATGAAATCCTCCCGACTAATTTTCCGAGTTAGTATTCTTTGAAGTTTCATGCAGTTGTTTCTTCTTATCATTTTTCCAAAAGTGAAAAATTCTCCTCTCTGAATTTTGATGCTCTGTGGCATTCAAAAAATGAGAATTATACTCGTTACTACCCAGTAGTTGTCTCTGGTGATTGGTATGACAAGTCTCAGGTTTCTCTTAAGGACCTTGAGGGAATTACCTACAATTCCGCAGTCACTACAGGTATTGTTAATCTTAATTCGTGATTATGTAATCAATTTTTTTTTCAAAATGTGCAATTATTTTATTTGATTTCAATTGATTTTTTTTATATACAATTAATTACATTTGATAAATATCTCAGATCCGAATGTTACGCTTGTATTCCCGCCTTCTGGATGACAGAACCTCGTGGTCTCTTCGGCAGTCTCTGCTTTCGCTTAACCGCCTTGATATCCTGTCAGGTTCTGTATCTGTAGCCTTCAGCGCCTATCTGGACTTCGGTACCTGTGGTCTGAACCTTCTCCAAGTCTCTTCGCAGGTTTTGCAGTACCTCTCGTCTAGTCTCTGTTGCCTTCTGTGGTGGATGCTATATTTTGTCATTTACATACTTTTTTGGAATTTATGAAGATTCTGAAATAAAAAACTAGTGTTTCTCAAAATCCTTGAAAACTGATTCATTCTTCTTTTTCATGAAAACTTTTTTTTTTTTTAAATCTCTGGATCTCGATTAGATCTTTATAAAATCTGCTAAGAGATCTTACACCCAACAACCATTTTCAGATTACATTAACGAAGGGTTTAAGAGTAAATTTGGTATAAAACAAGGTAGCGAGTATAATTTGTTAGGACATTGTCCGGTCAAACCCACTAGCGTTGGTATGTCAAGCTAGTTGTCAGTTTTAGGTGTCAAAACTCAATTCTTGATTTAGCCTACTAGAGTTTAGATTTCGGAATTGGGATATAGACAAAGTAGTAGAGACCTTGAAGACGAAGACTGTGAAGACAAATAAGACATCAATTATTCTTCATCGACAAAAGGTTAGTAGGAGTTATGACTTTATGGAAATTCTTCTATTCTACTTTCTCTATTCTTTCGAAATATAGTCGACTACTTTAGTAGTGATAATAGCGATTGAGATCGTATTCTTGTCTAACGTGGCCTTGTGTCATGACCAGTGTTTGTTCCCACAAATACTGTGAGTACAAGAATGAATGAGATAGATTCGGTGCCATGTGTCCATTACAATGGTTTGCTTGCAAATCATTAGTTGGATATGGATGAATCTAAAGGAGTACTCTTGAGCAAAGAGTCCATGGATTACAGCTGAGGACGTACAGACGTCTAAGTCCTGGTAAGCCCAGAACTTCCAGCGGAATCCAGAGTTGACGAAATTTGACAGTTGGACGGTTCACGAACCGGTTCGCAAACCAGAAACTCGGATTTCTTCTGAGTTCCAAAGTGACTGAACATTACGCGAACCTGTACGCGAATCCAATGTTGGTTACTTTGCTGGTGTCGGATTTAGTGGATATTCTTTCAGAATTTCACTTGAGTCAAACTCTAAACTCTTTTATCTCTTTGTTTTAGGTGTAAAACAATAAAGAGAATATGAGGGGTAAAGTGTGAAGTGTGATGATGTAATAAAAGATTATAATGGAATTCGAGAGGTCAAGATCGAACAAGACTCGCCTAAACCAAGAAATGGCCGTTCGACTATTGCTTCAGTTACAAGAAGAGGATATAGGGTTGGTTTAGGGAGGGAAGCAGAGAAAGATGAGATCAGAAAATTGCTATGATTTTCTGTGATGTTGATGATTGAATTGCTAAAGAAGATTGGATATTCAGTTCTCACTAGATATTAAATGCTGAATGAGAAGAGTTAATCAATTATCGATGAGATTGATTGATTGAACTTGCACTGAATTAAACTCTTTGCTCTTGCTGAACTTGTCTGAGATTGTTTTTCCAAACTGGTCGAGTGACCTATTTATAGCAATAGAATTCCAACTGATCTCGTAAGAAGTGGAAGAAGTGGAAGAGTGGGAGTGTGGAGTAAGTGGGGCAAGTCTTGCGCCTAATATTAGGGAAGAATAAACCTCCCACTTTCTCATCCCCTCTTTTCAGCAACGTTCACACGACTTAGCTTTCTTCCTCGTTAAGTGATTGAGCCGTTGCAATCACACGTGTCATAGACCGCCAAACCAAAACCCTAAAGAATATCCCCCCATGTAACTTACTTGATTCTCGTAAGATTTGTTAAAGATTTGTTAAGTCAAATATGACTAGGTGCAAGTCGTACCAATTACTGGTAAACTCAGGACTTTGCGATAAGATAGAGATTTAAGCGATAAGCTTGAATATCTCTTTGAGGTTTGGTCTAAGGATTGAGCCGGGCAATCACCATTTAAACCAATGAGATGAATCTAAGGGTTGAGCTAGCAACCGCCATTTAGATAGGATAAGTCTAAGGATTGAGCTATGCAATCGCCATTTAGACCGAGAGGATTTCAGCAACTCTCTGTGGCAATAGTCAAATAAATACGACTTTCGATTTGCCATAAATATGAGAAATTGGCTTGTGGCATGTAATGCACCAATTCTCTGAGTAATGAAGACATATAAATGTCTAAAATAATATAAGTCATGGCCATGAGCCATGATTAAGAATTATAGCACTGATTCATAGAAGCAAGTCTATAATCAGGAAAAACAGACGAATGATGCTATCACAGCGTAGCCATCATCAAGAATGCATAAGCATTGCCAATACAAGACCTAAAGATAGGCCACAATAATTATAATAAGCCATGTTGCATGGTAGAATAATCTTATTGAGAAGTTAGGCATAAGGCGCAAAGGATAAGCCATAACATTTATGTTATTTTCGAATTTCTGGACAGTTTGCATGTTATCCATTAATAAAATCGCCCAGGCCAGCCTATATTAGATAAAATTCTGAATTTTTAGTATGTTATAGGGAACTCACATAGGAAAATATTTCGTGAAGGAAGCACATCCTAATTCCTCACGGATTGGGCTGTAAAAATCACGCCATGAGGAAATACGTGAGCTGTCAGATTTCCTCGATTAGGAAACTAGAGTATTATGGACTAAATAAAATCCATAATCCTCTAGGATTTGGATCAGTGGGACCCATAAATAGAGGGGAGGCTAGAGAGGAATATATTCTAGTCGCAAGGGGGCAACTAGAGCCCGTGAGAGAGGATAAGGTCGTGGCCCTCCATGAGCACAAGCAGGGGAAAACCGTAAGGCCTCCAATGTTTGGCCGCGCCCTGACTTTGGGCCTCCAAGATTTAGCCAAGGCATAGTGTGGGTACCCATAATCAGGCCAAGGAGGTGGCGTGGGCACCCAAGTGCCAAGGCACGCCAAAGACATGGACATCCAAGACTAGGGCAAGCTAGAAGCATGGGTATCCAAGGCTAGGGCAGAGATTGGCCTTGGGCCTCCAAGGAGAGGGGGCGTGAGCACAAGGAAGAGGCCAAGCTAGTGGCCATGGGGATAAGCGCAGGGCTATAGGACAAGCTGATAATGGCCAAGGTGTGGCCGGGATTAAGCTCAGGGCTATAGGCCAAGAGGATGATGGCCAAGGTGTGGCCGGGGTTAAGCTCGGGGCTATAGGCCAAGAGGATGGTGGCCAAGCTGATGGCGGGGTTAAGCGCAGGGCTATAGGCCAAGAGGATGGTGGCCAAGCTGATGGCGGTGTTAAGCGCAGGTCTATAGGCCAAGGAATATGTGTGGGTATCCAAGCTTGGGCCAAGTGGATGGCCGTGGATGCCCAAGTGTTGGTGGCGTGAATTGCCTAGGGCTTGGCTCGAGCATGAGCTAGGCTAATGCGCATGCTTAGGTATTTTTACGTATAGGGTAGGGATATAGACCATGCTACTAGGCTAGGGTCGTGAGATATCATAGTATGGCTAACGACAACCAAAATATCTTATCCCTATCATAAAATAAATTCATACCTCGTCTCGAGCTATTCCAGGACGCCAGAAGTTGATGCGAAATTACTCCTGTGACCTCCTCGCCAAAAACCACCATCAACATTAAGTCCCCTGCGCAGCATGGAACCGTGAGTGTTCCAGGGTGAGCATAGAGTTGATGGACCAACCGCTTCCGCATAGAAGCCTTATCTACGACCATGGAATCCAAGCAGGGCCTAAAGGCCAACCCCATTCAAGCAGCGCCCAGAGAATCCTAATTAGGTCAGGACTCTCCCTCAAAAATCGTGCGTGATACTACACAAGTTAATGACTTTAACGGGTATAATCTTATCTCCACACTTGTCAGTCCACTTGTAGATGCATCTGAGTCAACTCCCCTTATGTAGGCAACAGTTACTTCTAGAGTTTGAATTCTCAAAACCCTAGAATTCAAAATTACTCCGCGCCTATAAATACATGCACCCAGCAACGCCCTGGATTATATTTTCTCCATATATCTTCTGATTTTCTCATATCATGTCGAGCAACAGTAGCAGTGATGTTCCTTTGAGCCAATTTATCAAGCGTAGGGCTTGGATTCCCAGTTCTGTAAGTAATTCTTCACTTGTGTTCCCTCATATATATATTTTAGAAATTTATTAATCATGAGTTAACTGTAGAATGAAGATGAAGGAGATAGCAGTACCAGTAATCCACGAAGCAAGATACCAAGGATGAGCAACTCTTCACCAGTAAATCCCCTTCTTTATGTATCTCATTTATTAAACACGAGAATATCTCCTTACTCTTTATTCTTTGCAGATTCGTAAAAAGAGTGTTCGCGCTCCCCCAAGGAAGATGACCGAGTTCCCCACTCTCCTACTTACAGTCCTGCTTCGGTGGTAGACCTTGAAGATCACGTCCCTCCTGGGAATAGCATTAGAGCGGGTCTTCTTTTTGATCCTGAGATGCGATCCTTATCCCAAGAATATAAATCTGTTGGTGGCTTCTTAGTTCGAAAGAAATATGTTTCCCTGTATACGAAAATATGGAGGAAGTACGACCACCTAGCTACTACCCAAGTCTTGGGTAAATATTGCTCAACAGTATTGGTGTCCATGATCGCGTTGTTGATGCTGATGATAGCAGACATGAAACAAGGATCATTGCACAAGGTCACCTTGTCCGTCATTATGAAATGGGAGCGTCTACTTTCCTCAGCTGAAAATGTTAAGTTCAGGGTGGGATGGCTTCGGGCGCGACTTGAAAAGATAAAAATGGACCGGTTGTCTTTTCTAGCAGATGGCCCTGATCCTGAGATCATCGATGAAGATGAAAAAGCCATTGATGAGGAAACAGAGAAGGTCAACCAAATGGTGGAAAGCCTGAAAACCCTGGAACATGAGATTGCTGCAGAGCTGAAGGCTAAAGAGGAAGCGAGAGAAAGGGAATTGAAGACCCTTAAAGAGAAAATTGCAGAAGAAACTGCGAAAGTGGGTGAAGCTATTCAAAGTTTGTCAGCTAAAACTGCGGCGTTTCAGGAAAAGATGGAAAGCTTGTATCAGAAAGATTATGCACTCCTGGAAGGCTTATTCTGAAGAGAAAGATTTGTATATTTTTTGAATTGAATAAATAGTATTTTCTGAATGAAAGTTTTATAAAGATCATAATTGTTAAGTGCAAATGAAGCTTGCACTAACTTGGAAGGAATCGTAAAGTTTTACAAAGAAGTAGTCAGAAATTCATACGTAATAAGGTTTGAGCCATTTTTCATTGATTACCGTACCTTCGGGTTTTCCATCCAAGGTAGAGATTTTGTAGTAGCCACTAAGCGCCGCTTTAGTCACCACATATGGCCCATCCCAATTAGCTGAGAATTTTGGAGCTGACATATCTTGTTGAATATGCTTGGCAGTCTTTAATACCAAGTCCCCAACTTGGAAGACTCTTGGTTTTACCGCTTTATCTTCGACAGTATCCAATTCCGCAAACCTAGAACCAGAAATGTCGGTGTAGACTCCACTAGCCATGGCGATGCGCGCCGAAGGAATCTTGATTTCAGCTGGAAGAATGGCATCAGTACCATATACCAGAGAGTATGGAGAAGCTCCTGTAGAACTCCTTGGAGAAACTCTGTATGCCCATAACGCCATGGGGAGTTTTTCATGCCAAGATCGCTGGTTATCATGAACGGTTCGACTCAGAATCTGAATCAACGTCTTGTTAGTACTTTCAGCTTGCCCATTTCCTTTAGGAGTGTAGAGCAAATATGCTGAATGCCATACTCTTGAAGTAATTCCCCCACATCTTGATTGACAAAAGGCGAGCCATTATCCGTTATGATGTGCTTAGGAACTCCAAACCTACAGATGATATGCTCCTTGATAAACTGAGCTATATTGACACCTTTGGTTTTCTTAAGCGGAATCGCCTCCACCCACTTCGTGAAATACTCAGTAGCGGTTATAATGTGCTCATGCTGTAAAGAAGATGCGGGATTGATCTTTCCAATAAGATCAAGTCCCCAGCTATAAAACGGCCAAGGACTGCTGATGGATTGCAGAGGAAGACACGGAGAGTGTATAAGGTTGTTATGAACCTGGCACTGATGGCACCTTCAAACAAACATGTCAGCATCGTCTTCCATAGTAGGCCAATAATATTTTTCATGAACTTGTAAAAATAATTTCTTCTTACCTTGGTGTTCGCCTTCATGCATCTCCTTGAGTATAGTACTCGTTTCCGGATCTGCCAAGCAGCGTAATAAATCCCCACCAAAGCTTTTGCGGTACATAATTCCTTCGTGAAAGACGAACCTTGATGCTCGCCTTTTCAGTCTTTCCGCATCTTTCCTCTCAGCAGGTAGAACATGGTCCCGGAGATATTGGATGTAAGGTTCACGCCAATCTCCGACGGGATGTACTATCAAGGCTTCAGAATGGTGCACAACAGATTGGCACTTACTGCAAGAGCCTTGTATTTCTCTAGATTGAGTTTCCATGGTGGGCCAGTAGTATCCTAACCGTTGGAGTCGTCTGTATAAGGTGACCACTAGACTTTGTCCGCATATTTCCTCATGGACGTGATGAAGTCGTTGTTGGGCCTCGATATCTCCAAGACATTTAGATAAAGATCCATCTGAATTCCTATGATAAAGAATTCTGTGTAATAAGAAAAAGTTCTTAAGGTCTTTGAGACGAACTTTCCTTTCTGGTGATGATTGAGTGAGTTCATCAATGACAGGTGTCCTCCAATAATGTACCGCTGGCTCGCCAGTTTGTGCTAACCAAGTTGATGAAAGTGTACGCTTATGCACAGTGAGAGTTGTTTCTATACCTTCAAACTGTAACTTCGAAGCCAATGTTGCTAGACAATCAGCATGCCTGTTGTTAGTTCGACCGGTATGAATGATAATAGCTTCAGAGAAACGAGTTAATAGTCTCTGTGCTTCAGCGCGAAAAGGAGCTAGAGTGACCTCCTTTAATGAGTAAACACCATTCATTTGATTCACCAGTAATTTGGAATCACCTCTAATCTCCAGATTGGTAGCTCCCGCTTGTTCGGCCAATGATAATCCAATCAGGAATGCTTCGTACTCCGTTGAATTGTTAGTACATCGGAAGTCTAATTTGAATGAGTGTGAGAATACCTCGCCGGTAGGAGAAACCAATACTACTCCAGCTCCTCCAGTGTTGTTACTTGGTGTAGCGGAGCCATCGAAGTATAATAACCAAGTATCCTCTTTGACTAGGGATATTTCCGGGAATTCTCCAGGTATATCTTCATGCAGGGCGGTGGTATCTTCTCCAGGGAAGGCTGCAAGAAGATCTGCAACAGCTTGGCCTTTGATTGCCTTCGGAGCCACACAAGCAATATCAAACTCCGACATCTGTAGTAGCCAACATGCTGGCCTTCCGAGTAGAGCCGGTTTTGACAGGAGGAATCTTATGGGGTCCACTTTTGTGATTAGCACGACCCTGTTTGATAAGAGATAATGCCTGAACTTCTGGATTGCGAAGACTAAGGATAGACATGCCTTCTCTACCTTCGGATAGCGGAGTTCAGCATTCTTCAGAGTACGACTAATGTAATACACTGGATATTCAACATTGTCATCACCTTCTTGCGCGAGGAGTGCTCCAATAGCAGTGTCGCTTGATGCCGTATAAAGAAGTAGAAGACGTCCCTGCACTGGCGCTTTCATCACTGCTGGTGATAGTAGTAATTGTTGGATCTTCCTAAAAGCCTCCTCTTGGACGGGAGACCATATGAAATCTGCTCCCTTCTTGAGTAGAGGGATGAATGAGACCACGAATTGTGCTAAGCCGGGAATGAACCTCCGTATGTAAGAGACCTTCCCCATGAAGCTTTTGAGTTCTTTTACCGTCTTTGGTGGCGGCACTGTGGTGATTGCTTGCATTTTGGTAGGGTCTACCTTGATTCCTTCTTCAGTTACTTGAAAGCCTAAGAACTTGCCTGAAGAAACTCCAAACGCGCACTTCAGAGGATTCATCTTCAACTTGTATTATCTGCATCTGTCAAACACCTGTCTCAGCACGTCTAGGTGAGATGCTCGTGTTTTTGATTTGACCACAACATCGTCCACG
>JAJJMA010249435.1:0-10846 GCA_023529015.1 Papaver nudicaule
GGGGATCCAGAGACGTAAGGAAGGCGACAGTAGCCAATTGGCTTGGAGGGCTTGAGTTGGTCTCTGCTACATCCCAGACCGAAGTCTTATAGTAGGCTAGCGTTTGTAGTCAGTTTGTACTGGGCGGTGTTCAAAACTGGACGAGGTCCCGAGGTTTTTCTGCAAGGCAGTTTCCTCGTTAAAAAACGTTTGGTGTCTTGTGTGCTTTTCCCTTTCCGCATTATAACTCTGATTTATAATTAAAGCACCAAGTAGTACGTTATTACCTAACTGTCGAGATTACTCCAGTTAGAGGTTTGGATATTGATTTTTGAGATCGTCCAAACTCTTTACCATAAGACTCACGAGCCAAAACGAAAAGTTGGTAGTATTTCGGTACCCCTTCTTTTTCACGAATGTTAATCTTTTCGAGATATTGTGGGTAGACTTCAAAAAGGCTAAATATTATACCATATATTTCTTAGACTATAAGTATTTAATGTGCATATAATTTTATTTGCACCTCTTCTTTGATATAAAATTTTGATGCAAATTAATTTCTAAATGTAAATATTCATTTAATGATAATAAATAACCTCGCTAAACGAATATTTTTTACCGGTCCCGCGATCATTCATTTATCGAGGTTCTATTGTATTTCTTCAAGATATTCTTCCCTCATCTATTCAAGATAACCAAATTGTAAGTTTTTTTCTTTCGATGTTTCTGGAATAATCTCTTGATTTAGCTTGACTTGTTATTGTATATTGATGTTGGGATTTACGTGTCACAGGGGATCCCGAAGAAGTTTGCCAGAAACCTCCGACAAGATGAGTTTTCTGATGTTGCAGTTCTAAAGGTTCTGGATGGTAATACTTGGCATGTTGGATTGAAGAAAAGTGATGATATTTATTAGAGCGTGTGAGTATGTCAATGATGACATCGTGTCGGATTTATCCACATACTCATCCAAAAAGGCACTATGTAATGTAGTGTGAAAAGACGAGGGTACCGAGTACACTACTCATATTTTATTTTAGTCCACCTATAAGTCAAACCTTGAACTTGAACGGTTCCTGTAATCAAGAACTCAAGAACAAGATCTCTTTCGTCACTGATTGATTCACACAAGGGAGTCAATACAGGATCCAAAAGGCTATGTCAACAACCAAGTTCGATACTTTAATTATAAATGGAAAGTCAAATATAATGGGAATAAAGTAAAGTACACACAAGAATTTTGTTAACGAGGAAACTACAAACTCGTAGAAAAACCCCGGGAGCTAGTCCAGTTTGAATACTCTTAATAATTAAGCCGCCAATACACCTACTCTCAGACTTCGGACTAGCTGGTGCAGACAATATGACCCTAATACGACCATTAGTCACAAAGATTTTCCATCGGTATTCCTACGCCTCCAACCACAGCAAGGTGGTCACGCACATGTACTCCCCTACGCAAACAAACGTCCTTTACTGTCTTACGCAAGAGTTGCTCCACAACCCATCGTGAGGACTAACGCTACCCGACCTCCAATCGGACGACTAGAACCTTATGAACAACAACCAAATAACGGCAGGTCAAATCGCTAGATGATATCTTTGGAAACTAACGGATATTTTACCGAAGTCGTTTTACACAAGAGCGAGGATATTTAAGTTTATTTGGTAATAAACCCCTCGAGATATCGATCAAGGTTTCAAAACCAAAACTCCTGAAAGAGAAACCTTGTCGTCCCAGTTGGAATCAAGCAATCAGCTGGAGCAAGTACAATATGATATGACCGTGAAGAACAGTGTACCTGCAAGAAATAAATCCAATAACAACAATCTTGATTCCACTCAATATATATATAGTTTAGGCACACAAACAGAAAGCGGATTGCTGATATATCCAGGTTAATAGATAAAGAGTATGTTCTAATCACAACGATCTTGAGTGGCCTTATAGCAGAAGAGAAGGACCATGGAATAGACAAGATCGCAAGGTTTGATAGACGTGATAGAACCGAACACATATACAATACAAAGAAGACTAGTAAACATAAACTAGTTTCCCGTAAGAGGTACTTCTAGGCTTCTCGATCCCCAAGAGAATACTTGCACTAATCCAGACCGAAAGAAAAAGCTTAAAGGTAACTGAAAGGAAAAGTGAATAAACACAAGCTTTCAATACCGAAGAAGAGATTGGTAGAGGGACAAAGCTTTTAGGAGAGATACCACTCCTATTTATATTGACTAAGGATTAGCTTTGAAATGAGGCTAACTCAATTTCGGAAATTCATTAAAGCACATTTTCATATATGTTCTGAAATACCTCACTTAGACGCATAGCATTTAATGAGATCTAATACTCTAGCATTTTACATTAAAGAAAAATATATTTCATAAATGAAAAATATATTTCAATAAATGTTTGGCCAAGAACAATCAAAGCAAATAATACTCATAAGGTATATTTATATATTTAATTTAATTCGAAACATGGTGCTTACCAAATATGCTCCCTGGGAAAGATCTCATTTCGAAAACGTGTCATTTTGTTTCAAAAATCTCCTTGAGGTATTATTACTTCCAAATGTCGTCATCAGCTTTGATAATGTCGACATCACTTCCTAGGCTTTGCTGGACGGGCCAGAACGATCCTAGGTGGAACTGGGATCTGGTCTAACGTGGCTCAACGTTCCGCATAAACGTATCATGGCAGACGAGGACATGCCTTATGTGTTAAGCTTAAGTGAACACGTAGGTTCAATGGACATTCTGAATCATACAAAAAGATATACCAATAAAGTATAGTGCATGATTCATCGAGTAATAGCAAAATGTTGGATCTCCTGAATTCTCGATTCCAATATAGATGATCACGTTAATGATATCTAAGAATTCAAATCAAAACATCAAATGATAAATAAAATGAGTATTTGATCCTCCATACGAAGATCTAATCACGTGCAATATTGATCAGAAATCATGTGTCTACGAACTAGAGCGACGAACCATATTTCTGACTATGACTCAAACCAACTTATTTGTACATTGAAGATGAACGAATTAAAACTTCAAACCGAGAAATCAAACTAAATAATTCATTGAAGCACAAATGAAAATGGTAGAGTTTGAACTTCGAAAATATGCATTCTAAGATAACCATTTTTAGGTTTCGAAATCTACATATTTTTTGGCAGAAACCAATTTAAGGTTTCGGATCCTAAAGTTCATATATGACCAGAACCGAATTAAGGTTCCCAAATCAAGTTTCCACATAACGAAACCAAAATTAGGTTTCGAACTTTAGATTTTGTTTAACGAAACCTTGGCTAAGGTTTGGTGTCGAACTTGAGAGTCCATGTGGCCAAGAGACATTTGAGCATCACAAATATTTGTCTTCATCACAAATCTTTTCGACCTTTTAAAACTCGCATGGTCAAGACACATTGGTCTCGATTCTCAAGTCATTGTTAGCCAACAAACATCGTTTCGAACTCATGTTCTCTCATTGGTCACATTTTATTTAGACCGAATAGCTCATCGATGCTAAAACCAGATTATGGTTTCAAAATCAAAGTTTAGTTTTACCAAAACCTACATTGAGGTTTCGAACTCTGAAAATCCATAAGATGAGATAATCAAGAATATGGTTTCGAATCTAAAAGTATGATATGGTGTTCATATCAAGAATCAAATAAATGATTCAGAACTTCAGTAATCAGAGCCAAACCATGATGTAGTATTCGAACTCAGAACAGCAGTATATCGAGTCTACACAACATCAGTGTGAGTCACGATCTCTCTTACATTTAGCTCATACAAGTACTTGTTAATCAATCTGACAGAGTCAGACTAGGTAAGTAGAGACACAATACTGTGATGGATTAAATCTCGTAAAAGCACCAAGACAACATCACAACTGCTATATCCAACTCGAAGGTTTTTAGGAAAAACCTTATATTACTTAGAGACGGAGAAGAAAAGAAAGCTCTAAGAAATATGGAACGTCATAACTTCAACAACAATATCGCAAGAGATAAGCGGAGTTATATCTTAAGACACACTGATCACAAGTGATCAAGTCATAACGTAAAGCTTTAGCAATGAGTTATGTTTTTGTCTTTTGTAGCACAAGTGTAAAAGATAATGGAATCGCGTTATTTAGATTCACTAGCCTCTTGAATGATGAAGCCGGATGTCTTCGTTTGATCTTCGGTCTTCTCCAACTCTTCAAATAGTGATTCTAAATCCTACCAAAATCTTCCACAAACTAAAGCTAACTCAATGATGACCTTACCTAATGTGTGTTGTTTAGCGGTCGAGTTTTGATCACTAAAGTTGACAAGTAAGCTTGACATACCAACACTTAGTGAGGTTGAACGAGACATGCTCTAACACCCCTGAGTCAGTTGACATATAAATGAAGCGACATTGGACGAAAAAATGTAACTTCATGGCATAAGGAAGAATGATGTCAATGACGAATGCGGCATTGGTTGGCGCATTGGTGCATGTCCGAGAGATTGAGTAGGCCCAGCTCAATGAAGCTTTAAAGACATGACATTGGCCTAGAGTTGGCCAAAGTACTGATTCATGGTTTAGCCAAGGCATGAACAGTGCATACGAGTTAGAGGTGCAGTCAAATGCAACTCTATTGTCAAGCATTTAGTCAAGAAACGCATATGGCACGAGAAGCTATGTTAAGCAACAATTACGAGGGACATTGGTTTGGCCTTACTCAGAGTTTTAGCGTCCTAAATGGGTAAAGGCCATGGCCTGGCCAAGGCTGGCCAAAGTTGGTGCGAAATAGCACAACACTGAGCCAAAGTGATGGTTACAAGGACTCATGGCTTGGCATACGTGAGTGGAATGCTTGGACAATGAAGAACGGTTATAAGGTTGCTTTATAGCCTTAGAAGAATGCTCATAACCACCAAGGACAGGTGTAGCACAAATGGCGCAAGGAGGGAAGGCTTGGTCAGTTACAAGCTAACTTTAGTCGGTTTTGGAACTGCTTTGGGACAGATGTCTGCCCAGAGCGTATGCAAGTCAGTTTGCACGGTTATTGGCCATTAGAACTGTTGTATATAAGTTATTAGATGCTTAAAAATCAGTAGGCAATAAAGAGTTTGTAATACTTTCATTAGAGTTAGAAAACAGAGTAAAAACAAGGGTTGTGATCTGTTTTGTCATGTCCGTTTGGGCATAGTTTTGGTGTATCTTCCATTGAAGCAGTAAAAGTGAGTTTGTTGCATTCATCCTTTGTGTTCTTACTAATTCTGATTCATGATTAATTGCATGGCATAATTCAGCATATTATGGGATGTGTTTGATAAAGAGAGAAAGTCAAGAAAAAAGTCTTCCGTTGCCAAGTACCAAGAGAGTTGGTGTTGCACTTGAAAGAGAAGTGTACAAGGATGAGCAATGCGTGTCAAAGTAGACTTTGAACATTGTTGCCGTTGTCAATCCTTAAGAAAAATTATGGGCTATTTAATGGTGCGATAATAGTGGGTATCAGAGCTGTGTTTGAGACACAGTTCAAGACGAAACAAAGTATATTAGAGGATATACGTCTGAATTCTTTCTCTCTTAACCTTTTCTGTCCGTGTCAAGTATTGAGTAATGTTCTTTCAGCAAGTTTGCATTAATAATGAAGACTAATGGCATTGCAAACGATGAGCACCTTCCCTGCACGTTTGATCAACTTGAGGAATTTTGTAATTTGGAGCCAAAGGCCAGAGATGTTGCAGTGAACAATGAAATTCCTACCACTAAAGAGCACAGCAGTCTGAATATACTTGAAGGACGTAGTGTTGATTGTTTTGAGTCATTCGATGAGCAAATGAGTACGGTGGAAGTACGCCTTTGTGATGAGGCTCATTCGTACAACACCATCAGTAACGAGATCACTGAATTGAAGGGGAAAATCAGCAATGTAAAGACCATGCAATCAAGCCTAATGCAGCTTATGCCAGGAGAGTTGACAATGGTACAAAAGGTGATCAGTAAAGAACCATTTGTGGGGGGAAATGAGTTGGGTAGTGGCTCAAGACAAGTGACCGAACCTAAAGTACATGTGGGTCCTAGAGATGCAAGAGAGCTGGAGAATTTCTTGCATGATATTGAGCAACGATTTGTGGCCCTAGGAACACAAAATGACCAAAAAGTGACTCTAGCTAATAACTTTCTTGAAGGTGATGCTAGGTATTGGTGGAAGACCTTGAATAAGGAAAATGATGTTGCTGGTAGCCTACGAGTATTGACATGGGATGTCATGAAAGAGAGACTGAGGGCAGTTCCTACCAAGTAATGATGCTTGGCTAGCAATGGAAAAGATGCGTAGATTGGAGCAAAATGGCACGCCAAAGGAGTGCGTTAAATCTTTTACCTCACTGGTGCTCCAAGTAAGGGGAATGACTAAGGAAGATCAGATGTTTCAGTCTATGTCAGGGCTACAGCCATGGGTAAATCTAGAACTAAGAAAGTGAGATGGTTAGGACATTGCAACATCTTTACAGGTTGTGAGAGACCTTGTTGTTAGCAGGCCAATGTATGACTTGCAGAGCCAAACCAGTAAGGGTAGGGGCAAGGACAAGGTACACATGAAACTGAAGAGAGGAAGATAAATGAGTGGTCAAAGGAAGAAGATGCATTCCCTTTGTCTAAATTCAAGGGATGCTTCATCTGTCAAGGTCCACACTTTGCTCGCAACTGCCCTAAGCGTCATTTACTAGTGGAGTAACTGGAGTTATCGTCAGGGAATGACAGTGGTGGTCATTCTAACAAGACTCGGTCAGGTCGAGATGAAGGCACAAGCAAGAGGCGTCGCAGTGAGATTGTGGCTTCCTCGGATTTGTCCGGTTCAATCTGAGCTTGACGTGGCCAGAGGTGTTGTTGTCTCCTATGTGCAGCACCAAAGTAAGAAAAGTGTAACTTATTTTCTGAGCTTGTTGGTAGTCAATGTGTAGGTTGTAAAACTCTGTTGGGGAGTGTGTTTTTCAGGCTATTTGTTGAGTCTTTGAGTCTATAAAAATGTATGCTAAGTGTAGATTTGCTTTTGCTTTGGTAGGTGGTGTTTACTTTTGGCATGATCATTTGATCATGGATTATGGTGTGAGTCTGTATATAAACGGTAGTAATGAATGAAGGTTTTCAAGTTTAAGTCTTGCCTCTTTTAACTTGATATAATTCTAAATTCATGTTGGTGTATACTACTTTGCACATTTGGCCAAATGGTGCTATGACAGACCACGAAAGTAATAAGGGAATCCTTTTGGTTGGGAAAACCATGTTAATGAAGCAATTGACAGGGCTGTTTGAAATTGCTTGGTGTACTTTGAGAAGTTGTCCAGAATAGTACAAGCAATGCAACAACAAAATGGATCAAGACCATTAACACAATGAGTTGGGTAGAACTCATGGCTTTGGAAAAGAAACAATGATTTCCAAAGAGTATTATGGCATGGTAGCTTTGAAGGGATATTTGGAGACATATTGGCCTCAAAGGCCAAGCCCAGGACAACAACAAATTAAGCTAAGTTCTATCCAAAATGGGAGTTAGTCATAGTTTTGAGCCAAACTAGGCATAATCAGCTACTTTGCCTTGGAAAATCAAGCAAATAGGATGGGAATTGCTAAGTTCTAGCGAGACGAAGCAAGTAAAGTCCTTGAGTTGATAAAAAGGCCAAGGAGGAATGAATCATTCCAAAGACAAGTGTCGGCAAAATGATTGGTGAACTAAAATCTAGTCTAGAAGTAAGTCCTTAAGCATTTTTTTGGCGCAACAAATAGTCGGAATGAAGAAGGCCATAGACTAAGATGCATATCAAGGGGGTATTGATATGATGTCAGGCACGAGATGACTTAATGAAGGTTAAGTTGTTGTTGGGAATGAAGAAAAAAAAACAAAACTTTTAAGTTTTGCATTTGAGCATGGATATATGACTTGAAATGGAGTTGAAGCGGATGTAGAATGTGACAATAAAATTTCAAGGGCGTAGGATTTATGGAAAGGCAATAAAGCTAAGAGGTTGTACTGTTACTTAGGCAAAGGATTGGCTGGACGTTTTAAAGCCAACAGATTCTTGCTGAATTCTGAAAATGGATTTTTTTCTGGAATGTACGCAGTATGATGATTCAAGGGTTCTGAATCTATGTAGCATTCAACGAGGCGTTGAATGGAATAGGTGGGGGAGGTTTGTTACCCCTGAGCCAGTTGACATATAAATGAAGCGACATTGGTCGACAAAATGTAGCTTCATGGCATAGGCAAGAATGATGTGAATGACAAATGCAGCATTGGTTGGCGCATTGGTTGATGTCCGAGATATTGATTAGGCCCAGTTCAATGAAGCTTTAAAGACATGACATTGGTCTAGAGTTCGCCAAAGTACTGATCCATGGCTTGGCCAAGGCATGGACAGTGCATACGAGTTAGATGTGCAGTCAAATGCAACTTTATTGTCAAGCATTTAGCCAAAAAACGCATATGGCACGAGAAGCTATGCTAAGCAACAATTACGAGGGACATTGGCTTGACCTTGCTCAGAGTTTTAGCGTCCAAAGTGAGTAAAGGACATGGCCTGGCCAAGGCTGGCCAACGTTGGTGCGAAATACCACAACACTGAGCCAAAGTGACGGTTACAAGGACTCATGGCTTGACATGCTTGAGTGGAATGCTTGGACAATGAAGAATGGTTATAATGTTGTTTTGTGGCCTTAGAAGAATGCTCATAACCACCAAGGACAGGTATAGCACAGATGGCACAAGGAGGGAAGGCCTGGTCAGTTACAAGCTAACTTTAGTCGGTTATGGAACTGCTTTGGGACATATGTCTGCCCAGAGCGTGTGCAAGTCAGTTTGCACGGTTATTGGCCATTAGAACTGCTATATATAAGTTATTAGATTCTTAGAAATCAGTAGGCAATGAAGAGTTTGTAATACTTTCATTAGAGTTAGAAAACAGAGTAAAAACAAGGGTTGTGATTTGTTTTGTCATGTCCAGTTTGGGCATAGTTTTGGTGTATCTTCCATTGAAGCAGTAAAAGCGAGTTTGTTGCATTCATCCTTCGTGTTCAGACTAATTCTGATTCATGATTAATTGCATGGCATAACTCAGCATGTTATGGGAGTTTGAGCAAGGGAGAACGCCAAAAAAAAAATCTTCCGTTGCCAAGTACCAAGAGAGTTGGTGTTGCACTTGAAAGAGAAGTGTGCAAGGCTGAGCAGTGCGTGTCAAAGTAGGCTTTGAATCTTTGTTGCCGTTGTCAATCTTTACGAAAAATTCTGGGTGATTTATGGGTGTGACAATTGGCATGAAAGCATCAATTCATCTATATTTTTAGTTATGTACAATGGTGATCTCTATGTGTATTGAAAAAAAAAAATTTGGATCATTTCTCAATTTGTGCGTGTCATCCTTGCGCAGGGGCCATGTTAATCTTCTTTGTATCGTTCCAATTTTATCAGATGTCCCCGAAGGAACAAGCGTAGGGGCAAGATCAAACTAGTTAAAGAGACTTTTGTTTTGTAAAGTGAGCAATGTGGGACTAAACCACTGCCTCAGATATGGATATTCAAAACAGGCCTGTCAAAGTTTCTGAAATAGCCTCTTGAGAAAGAGAAATTTA
The DNA here is from genome assembly GCA_023529015.1 of Papaver nudicaule. Taxonomy (NCBI): domain Eukaryota; kingdom Viridiplantae; phylum Streptophyta; class Magnoliopsida; order Ranunculales; family Papaveraceae; genus Papaver; species Papaver nudicaule. The sequence continues at coordinate 9,601 of JAJJMA010249435.1, forward strand.
ATAAATGGTCCAAAAACCCGAGATCCACTTAGTCTAGGGTCCATTGTTAATTATTAATCAACCGGAGGTCCAAAATATTGTCGAATTACTTAACTACCCTTAAGTTGGTAGTGCGAGAATAATAAAATGAAAGAAACCTAAATTTCTCGCGTTATGTTCTTCCTTCTTCTTCTTGTTCTTCCTAAAACTACATATTGTTGGTGGTGGTGGTGGAGATATGACCACAAACCACCGATATCGATATCGTGCGGTAGCTACTGGATCTAGGGTGGTTTTATTTTCTGGTTGGTTTGGCAGGAAGACAAATTTGATGTATATAGAGATATTTGAAGGAGGAGAAGTAGAAGAAGAAGATATGGAAGATATGATTGCTTAGAAGGTATTTTTATAAGAAATTACACAGGGTGGTGGAGTATTCTAACTTATCCTCTTTTCCTTCAAAGTACAGACGAGGTGATGTTGGTGTCTTTAGCCGTTGAATCGATTACCTGGATATTTTTAGGTTGAATGTAAACTTTGGTTGGTACTATGATATCAACATAAATATCAACATATTGATATTGGGGGGTCAAGTGAATATTGGTCGTGATTTTTATGTTGAATTTGTGTAAACAATGTTAATCAGGTCACCGGCCGACACTTTATCAATAATATTACAACTCGTTTGCAGTTTCTTTTTGAAATATTGTAGTGATTTTCCTCTCTGAGTGTTGTTCTGATTTCTATGTATCTGATACATTAATATTATCAACTAGTATCATTTTGTTTGAAGCGATTCAACATTAGTTTGAAAACTGCAGCACGTATTTAGCTGTACTGGGTGGCATTTGACCATAGTTTGAAAACTGCAGTACGTATTCAGCTGTACTGGGTGGCTTTTGACATGGTCAAATGCCAGTACGTATTCAGATGTACTGATAAAAGTTTTAGTTAGGATGGATTTTGATAGTGTCAACTGCCAGTACATATGTGGCTGTACTGGCATAAACTGGGTGGTCTTTATCGTTTCAATGCCAGTACATATTCGGCTGTACTGTCAGAAACTAAGTGGTTTTTGACAATGTCAACAACCAGTACATATTACATTGTATTGATAACAACCGCAGTATATATTGGGCTGTACTAGCAGTAACTTGGTGGTTTTTATCGTGTCAATGCCAGTACATATTCGGCTGTACTAAGTGGTTTTTGACAACGTCAACTGTTAGGGCATTGTCCGGTCAAACCCACTAGCGTTGGTATGTCA
>JAJJMA010249437.1:3956-14307 GCA_023529015.1 Papaver nudicaule
AATGATGGGCATTTTCTAGATTTATATATTATTTATGGATCTCATTTTAAATTTAAAAAGATTTTAAAACTAAAAAGTAGGAGAGAGTTTAGGTTTATAGATGGAAATTCTATCGTCGATGGTTTTTCCATCTACCACGATGGAATTTCCATCGATGTCGATGAAAAAACCATCTGTCGATGGAATTTACATCGACGATAGATTTTTCATCTCACGTTGCAAAGTAACTTTGCAACGCCAAAAACCCCTTTTGCTAGTTCCATAGTCCACCATAATAACTATAATTGGTGTTTTAACTATCCCATAGGAACCGGTCTTTTGGAGTGCATTACACAATAAGCTCAACACAGTCCACATGTTACAACAAAAAAAAAGTATGAATGTTGATAATCCTTGTATTCTTTGTGGAAATGGGACTGAAACTCAAGACCATTTATTCATTCATTGTAAAGTGGCACATAGTATATGGCTTGACATCCTTCCTAGCACGATGTGGGCATGGGTTACTCCTGATTTTATGCAAACATTATCTCATACTTGGCATCATACTTACTTCACAAGTGAAGAAAATTACATATGGAGTCTTATACCGGCAGCAATCATAAATGTCATATGGAGGGAACGAAACAATGGCACTTTTGATGATAAATACTACTCTAAAACAGATGGAGATTTAAGTATTGAAGCTAAAACTTTGGTTCTCACTTGGGTAGATGTAGCAGGATATAAGGTGCACACGAACTTTAGTAGTTCTGTGTTAAACAATTTGGAAGAGCTCTCTATGTAATTTAGCTTTTGTTTGTAATTCTCTCTACTGCTGGTAGAGTTAATCCTGTACATTCTTATTCTTCTAATAAAACTTCACTTTTGATCAAAAACACAAGCTTCCAATAAATATTGACTAAGTGAGTTCATATTTGCCGTCTAGAAAAAAATCAAAAGCACAATAATAATGGGAATATATGGTTACGGGCCTAACTTACCTTGGAAAATCGGCTTGTTATAGTTGGCCAAAACTTATTAACTGTCAGATTTTAAGTTGCCATACAGTATGAGAGTAGTCTCAATACACCCCTTTACATGTAGCCTTAATGGATCTAGTGCATGGATATATAATTGAGTGCGGCTTAGGTGTGGTCGTGTTAGATTCATCACAAATTGTCTGCTTTGATACCACTATGATGGGCCTAACTCACCTTGCAAAACTGGCTTGGAAAGTTACAGTTAGCCAAGACTTATTAACTGCAGGATCTTAAATTGCCCGCACTTTTGAAATTAACCTCAACATTATCTGTACGACGGTGGTGAAGTGTTGAAGGACGATTAGGATGCTCGTGGAAAGTGTGCACAAATGCGCACCAAAAGAGACATGCACAATATCATGAGCTCATGCAATTTTGCAAATCTATCAACAAAAAAAAAAACACCTTATCAAGACAATTAGAGAAAGCACTGCAGTGCTTAGGATTCGCATATTTGTCTAGATGCCGAAAAATATGGCACCACAGTGGTTGCATTTTTCTACATTTCAAAACATAGTTTTTTTCGTCGATAAAGATAAATATGTACCAAAAAACTTACAAGAAGGAAGCAAAGAAGACCACCAATGTCTTATAGGAAAAACCACAAATTAACTGAAACACCCAACATATCTAAGTAAGAGAATAACTCAAACGAATAACTCAAAAGCCAAACCCAAAAAAACATACCTAAAGAGAGATTAATATACAAAAAGTTCTCCCCAATTAGCTTCTGGTAGAAAATCTTGCCATGCATGTAGTAACAAAGACAACACGCGGAAACATAGTTTTTGTGAGGGTTGAAGCTCAATTTCTACCAAATAAATTTTGAGGCCGACTTACAATTAATTCAGTTTTTTATGGGATATCTGATTTAACATATATTGGTGGAATGCTCAAGTTCAAGTGACTATTATTTAGGCCATATAGCCAAGCCTTGTATTGGTGCTTCTCTCACTCCCTTGATTAAACCATATTTAGAGCTTGAAAATCTAACTTACCAATTGTGCTTGGTGCACTTGTTTTTTTGTTGTAACGCAGAAATGTAGCAAATCCACTATGACTCTTGGCTACATGTAGATGGAAACTCAGCACTCGCTTAAATAGTACAGGCATATACTACCAACTTTTAAATTATTGCCACATATACGAATTAATGGTGAAAATGTATAAAACTTGGTGAGTACTGAGTTCTCGTCTAAGACGGTGATACATAATCGATCAGTGGTACCAAAAGTTAGTACTGATATGAGAGTAAATTAGAAAAACACAGCAAGAACAAAGATATTAAATTAACTTTTGCTTCTTTTATAACTTGAGAGAATTATTTTACAACTCAATAAGTCTCGGCTGTTCTCTCTGTCTCTTCTTCTAGCTCTACCTCCCTATATAGAGTAGGCTACGTATAAACTAAGAAATCCTGATAAGTTTAGGAACTTAACTAAACTAGGAAAGACTTAAAACAAGTAATTCCTCTAGGCCAAGTAATTCAATGAATTACAAACACCTCACTAGACATGATTATGACTCACTAACCCATGGTTAACCCATGGGTTCACTTCTCACGATACTCATTATCATGGCTCCCATATTTTAGGAACGCTTGAACTCCTGTTCAAGTTCTTAACCACCCACATCGTCTTGCTTGTCTTCGAATTAACACTCTTTCCAAAATGAAAAACCTTCTTGGAATAAACATATTGCTTCCTAACTTTACCTTCAGTTGGCGAGTTCTTGATTACCCACCTCCACTTATAGGAACACTTTGCTTTCTTGGATTGAGGAAGGATTGTGATGGTTCTGTTCCGTGTATTTCTGACCACCAGCAAGGTGACTTTGCCGCAACCTTTAACCAATCGCTTTGCATGGACTGCTTCCACGATACTGCCATTAAGTTTGGATTTACTAGCTTCTATATATAATTCTTTGCCCTATTTTATGAAGTGATACATTCTTTTTCGTTGGTAGTGTATGGCGTCTCTATCCAAAAGATACGGATTTCCAAATATTACCTGGGTTACATCCAAAGGTACCACCTCACAAACTATTTCATCAATATACTTTTCGTTAATAACGAATTTGAGCTTACCCTGAGTGGTAACAAATACTTCTTCATTCTTCTGAATCCATCCTAATGAGTATGTCTTGGCTGTGGAGTAGTTTCCAATCCCATGTCTTGCACAAGCTTCTATGAGATTAAATTTTTCTAACTTTCAGAATAGCATCGACGAGACTTTGCTTTACTTGTGTCTTAACGTGAAACAACTCATCATGTAATTATTCATCTTCACTTTTTATACGTCTTGTCATAAGAGCTAGCTTGGGGTCAATATCTGTGAATTTTGATATTACTTATGTGTTAACTTGCTCGGCAACTAGGGTAGTCTTTCTCTGATTTTCTTGTTCTCTCAGCTTCCTTGGTTTGAGATGCGGGTGCAAGATCCAACAAGTGTCTCTTACATGTCCCCTCTCTTTGCAATGTGCACATACTCGATATTCTTTGTCAAAACTCTATTGGTTTTCTCTTGTCCACACCGTTTCTCCTTAAATTCTTTTAATCACCTCGTGTTCCAACTTTTCTTTTGAACTCCCAGCATCCTTATTCTTGAATTCTATTGCCACATCTTTAATTGTAGCATCCTCAATGTCCTTCACACTAAAAAGTTTCAATTCTCTTCTTATGTAATCAACGAGTCCACCAACATACTTGAGGAATGTCTCATCACTATGTAACGGTCAAAAATCCCATAGTAAGATCTTTGACTGTACACCCAATGATTCCTACACTACTTCATACACAAGCATGCACGATATCAAAACAGTAAGAGGTGAGAGTTAGGGATACTTGACAGCGATGTACTTGGTTCTTCCTCATGTTTGAGGCTTACATCCAAGGGTTCTACTATATGAAAATTGGTTACATTTCTTACCTTAACTAAATTTACTCTTTCACACTTATACTAAATTAGCACGTTCTTAGTACTGGATTAGGGAGAGCAAGGAAACAAGTTACTTTTCCTCTCACTAAGCCAGACCAAATTTACACCAACCCCTTTTTCATTGGGGATATCTCGCCTTATATAGGGAGAATTTACAATGGGTTACAGCTAATATTGATATCGACCTTCACTGACACCCTTTGTCTTCTTTCGCCACCCGTGACCTTCAGCGATCCTGATGTACTCGCTATCAACTTCGGCGATACCTCTTTTTATGGATAAGCGTTGCTGACGATGATCCCACTGAGTCAACCAGTCAACTCTGACAATAGATCCGTTCTGACCAACCTTAAATGCTCAACCACTTCTCAACTACTTCTCAACTGCTTCTCAACTGCCCTTCTCGCTCAAGTTTTCCTTCGCTCTCAAGGTACTCGCCATGCTTCATTCGGCGACTCTTGCTGACTCGCCTCCTTTCTCATATTCATGTCGCTGGGAGCACTCTAAGTGATCATGTGTAGCTTAGCTGCCCCCAAATCCATACCGCTTCGCCGCTAGGATTCATTTATCTGGCAGCGGTATTTTCTACACTCACACACTATCAGTATCCACATCCAATGCCAAAGCTTGGTTGTAGAACTCGGTAGTATAATCTTTTACATTCTGCTGATACTTGTGCCGAAGATGTTGCCACTTGAACCATCTTTCATCTTCATATCCGACAGGATAAAAGTATCTTCTTATAAGCTCTTTGAATTTCTGCCAAGTCATGTATTCTACATCATGTTTTTTTATAGGATTTTCACCATGTCGAAGCATGGTTTGACAACTTCAAGCTAGCAAAGCTGATTTTCTGAGGTTCGACAAGTTGATGGACGGTAAAGTATGATTCTAACTTATTAATCCAACCATCTAGTTTCTCTGCATCTATTGTTCCATCATACTCAGAGATTTCCAGTTTGAATTCAATCTTCAAACCTCCGTAGGGATTCTCGTTAATTGCATCTTCTTCTTCAGCTCCACTTTCTTCTTCAACTTCACTTTCTTCTTCAGTTTCCTTTGTTACTTCCTCTTCTTCTTCCTCTGTAACCTTTTCTTATAGGTTTAGGTTTGATAGGTTTCTGATTATTAGAACTTGCTTTCATGAAGTTAGCTAAGGTATCAGCTAGGTTTTGTATCTTAAGATCTGTTTTGCAAACTTGCCTTCTTCCGTCTGTGTGGATTTCTTGTCCTTTTCACCTCCCATCTTGGCTTTAGTACTTACTCTAGGTTTCCTTGTGTCTGGTAGAACGACGGTATCTTCTCCTGATCGCGTATACTGAATTCGTGTTAAGACCATGCACCACAACTAACCCTAGAAAGTTAGAACATGGCTATGATACCACTTGATACGTAATCGATTAGTGGTACCTAGAGTTAGTACTGATATGAGAGTAGATTGAGAAAAACACAACAAGAACAAAGATATTAAACTAACTTCTGCTTCTTTTATTAACTTCAGAGATTTCTTTTACAACTCAATAAGTCTCGGTTGTTCTCTCTGTCTCTTCTTTTAGCTCTACCTCTCCATATAGAGTAGGCTACGTATAAACTAGGAAATCCTGATAAGTCTAGGAACTTAACTAAACTAGGAAAGACTTAAAACAAATAATTCCTCTAGGCCAAGTAATTCAATGAATTACAAACACCTCACTAACCATAATTATGACTCACAAACCCATGGCTAACCCATGGGTTCACTTCTCACGATACTCCTGTATCAGCGGATACTTAATGCCCGCCTTCGGTCAGAGCAAAAAATTTACAGATCCATCCCACATTCATCAAATTTGCTATATTTTGAGCCAAAAGCTACACCATAGCGTTTGCTCTTTGGGTGCCTACCTAAGTAATCACGCCTTAATACCACTACTAGACCTCTAGTGGAATGAGCCAAAGAGTGAGCCAAACAAAGGCCCAAAACAGAATGTGCATAGTCCCCTTTATTATAAATGAAATTACTCTGTCTTGTCTTTAACTCCTACTACCAGAAAAACAGAAGACGCACAGAGAAAGAGAAAGAGAAAGAGTTGAAAAATGCATTCCACCGGACAAAACCCCAAAAAAACAACCAACAACAAATGCTTCTTCTTCTTCCGCTTCCGCTTCTGTCATTCTATTTCCCTTCCCGTCTTTAAAAAGTAAACAAACCCTTTTCCCACCGTCTCCATTCTTTCTCTCTCTTCCTCTTTCTCTACTCACACTCACACATTCATTCATGCAAATCCCCCTCCCCTCTCCTCCTCTCTCTCTATAAACAAAACAAAACCCTCTCCCCACCCCAGTAGTAGAACTTGATTCTCGGTTTCCATGGAGGCTATTTTATTGAATGACAGAAGTACCCTTGTTCCTTTAGAGGTACCATTTGAGCATTCTTATGTACATCAAAGGAGGTTTTCTTCTTCTTCATTAGAGGTACAATGTAGCTCTGTACATCGTTCCCAACCCACCCATTAGTAGCAGTAGCAGTAAAACACAGGCACACAGGTTAAGCCAGGCATAGCAGTATAGTTTTTGGTTCCTTCTCTCTCTCGTTTCACTCAGTAAAGTCTGGTTTTCTTCTTTTTTTCTATGAGATTTTAATGAAGGAAGAAGAAGAAGAAGAAGAGGTTGGAGGATGGATGATCCTCATCAATCAACGGTCAAGATTCTTTCTCATCTCATCTCAGTTTTTTTTCTTTTCTTTTCTTTTTTATTTATGTTTTTGGGGATTTATGGTTTATTCGTCTACAACGAAGGTGTAATCTAAAAATGGGGTTTCGGTGATAAATGTATTTTCTCTAATTTCTCTATAGATTTGAGTTTTTATCATATAACAACTATACACAATAGATACCGGTTTTGGGCTAATTTTAGTTTTAATCATTTTATTGATATATGTTCTTGTGAAAATGTCGGTGTTCAGGAAAGGGGTTTCATTTTTAGGGACCTTTGATTGGGTTCTTATTGTGTTGCATGTTGTTTATTCAATTGCTTTTGTATCTGAAACTACATTCAAATTTTGCTATGGTTGTTTCGATTAGTAGTGTGAATTTGGGTAGCTAGTAATTGGGGATTTTTGTTGTGATTTAACTGAATTAGATCCTTTGTTAGTGTAAAACAGTCTTACCCATATGAATTGAGAAGTTGTGATTCTGTTAAACCTAAGAATTAGGTTATTATTCCATTTTATAGGTATATTTTTAACGTTTAGGTTCTCGTCTCAGGAACCCATTGAAAGCGTACCACAGTTTATAAAATGTGAGGGGTAACTTCTATCAATCAATTGTCTCAATGCAGAGTTCTTGCCTGCTGTTTGTGGTCATGAGTCTGTCAGGTCTAGGAGTCCTATTTTTTGTTTAAATGCTTGTTAGCTATGGTGAAGAAAGTACAAGAACCTGGAAATGTAACAAACTGCGTTTTAACGTCTCTTCCACTTGGTAACGTAAAACTCATCTTCTAGGTGAGGGAGGAGTAGATTTTACTGATTTCTTTTCTAATCAATGTAATCCCTTATTATGGAAGTTTAATGCCAATTTGTGATGTTGATGTTGTGTATCTGTTCAGTCACGAGTGTTTTTTTTATATTGGGTTCACATAGGTTACTTTTGATAGGTGAAGATCTGCTATTGGACTGCTCCTGTATCTGGCACTTGCAAAAGCTATAAGGTACTTGGCAGTGAAATTTAAGCTGTTTATTCTTATAGGTAACTCTCAACATGTATATGTTTTTGGTTGGCATTTCTGCAGTTTAGACTAGTTGTATGTTTTCCTGCTGCCATTGAACAACTACATATCTTTGTTTATCTTACGGTAACATTTGACAAAGAAAGGTGTTTTTACATTGTAATGATGCATGCAGTAATCTCGGAATAGCCAGGTTGATCACGTATATGGTTCATATTTGTGTGTTTGTTTTCCCTTCTGGGTATGGTTATACATGTTGATATTTTTCGTATGTGGTTGCATTTTTTACTCATTCATCAAGTAGACCATCCCATCTTGCGCGCAATAGTAGATGTACAGTTGATGTGCTTCTACTGATTATTTTATGCCAAGTTGCATTTTAATGGTGTCCACTCATTCCTTGAACTACTTTAAGCTATATGTGCACTACTTTCCCCACCATTTTGCTGTTCATTCCCTTGTTTATTATTCTCCCGATAATAGTTAGTGTTAATAACACTCTTAGGAGTGCACTTGTTGGGGGCAATTTGATATGGTGTGTTTCTGTTTGACCATGTGATTGTGTTCTCAAGTCTGAAGCTCATCCTTGTTTCATTATTTCTTGGTTTAGGCATTAGCTAGTTGTTTGCTTAAGGTCATCAGCATTCAAAGCTGTTTATATGTGACTCAGAGGAACTTTTTCTGAATCTCTGTGCAAGTATATAGGCATTAAACATTACTGCACTACTTAAGGATATATATTTGCTTCCTCTGATTATCATCGAACATCCACTTTTCTTACTCAGTTTGACTTGAATTTTGTCCGTCGCAGTCATAGGTTCTATGGCTGATTTACCCCCAGCAAATACCTATTTTGAAATGTATATTTCTCAGTTGAGTTAAAAGTTCTATGATGAACTTGTTTGCGCTGTGGTTGCTGGTAGTCTGTGTATAGCACTTCATATCAATGCTTGACCAAACATTTTTTGTAGTGAGTTGCGTCAGTAGTTTGATTGATGGTTTTCCACCTTGTCTCTAGCTTTTTAGCCTCATACTTTCATCTCAATTTGTTAAGGGTACATCAGTGGTAAGTTGTCTTTCAGGTAACACTTGAGAGCAATCATAGGTTTTGATCAGGTTTCTGCATCACACAGTAAGTTCTGGTTTAAAAATATCTTCTTACGTATGTGTTTCTCAATTTAGTTGCCTGTTGGTGTATGTGCCTATGATTGATTTCTCTCTCTATTTTCTCTTTGTGCATTTTTTCGGTGGTTCGTCTAAGCATAATCAAAGGAGAGATTATTTCCCTGGTATATTCTTTTTACTGGCCTTATTATTGGTCTATTCTGACAGTAATACTGTAAATTAGTTGTAATTAGTAGTTATTTCTGGTGTCAATGATACAAGTGACCATATGCTGCTTATTCGAGCAAGTTCTCAAAGTTTTGACCTGCAGCACAATTTTGGCTTTTGTAATACTTGTTGCTTAAACTGATAAACAGTTCGTTGCGACTGTATTCCTTTCTTCGTATCTCAATCTTTAACCCAGGTCGATACTGAAATTGTGTCTACAGATTGATAGTCTGTGTTTGCTGTTTGTTCATAATTCATTTTTTTCCCTCTATTGTTTTAGGTCGGTTTTCATCTAGTACTTTAGTATTTACTGCATTTTGAATTTTCCCCTCACTGAAATGTAATTCACATCTATTCTGTCTCACTGATTAGAGGAGATAGAATTCTGAAACAGTAATCTATATTGCTTCCATTTGGATGATTGGTAGTCAAATCCTCGGATGGAAACTAGTCAACTTTGTATGCTGTAGCTATTTTCTTTTTCTTCATTTTGCTTCAGTTATCTCTCTCTCTTTCTCTCTCTCTTGACATCAATCAGTAAGCATTTCTTGCTTCAGCTAACCATGTGTTCCAAAGCAATGCACCATTTTGGTTCGAACTAGACTTAACTTTCCTCAATCACGCAAAACCAATACTTTTCTGTCTCAACCAATAATATTACTAGCATCTAGAAATTAGGTTTTATTGCTATAAAGGTAATGGTTGATCTATATCAATTTCAAGTGTCCCACCTTCGGCAATTGCAGCTGTTCTATGTTAGGTTTGAGACTTGAACCTGCGGCAAGGGTTACAGTGGGCATGGGAGAGAGACTGAATCAGTTATCAGTGCTGCATTTCTTTGTTTTGAGGACATTCCCTGCAATGCTAGATTTAGACAGCCAACGAAATCCCAGAGATGGATTTTAAGGATTCGTGTCTATTTTGGTAATTTGACCACCACCCAACCAGGATTCCCGCCAATTTTTGGGTTCAAAATTCAAACTTTTCTGATAGAGAGGTTTTAATTGCCATTAACTGCTACCACTACTCTTGGCTCTAGGCCATCGCTTCATTTAATCAACTTAGTCTTCTGTCCCTTGTTTCGTAAACAACTTCTCCTTCACGTTGACGCTGTTGTTATTGCTGTTTCGATTCCCCACTCTAAAAATACTTACTTTTATTATCCCCATCCAAAACTCCTAATTAATACTCCTTATTCAAAGAAAAAACAAAACCCTAGTTTTACTCTCTCAGATTCTAATAAATGTCACAAACTATCCCTAGCTACTAGTACCGCTACCAAATAAGAGCATTCATGAGGCTTTATATCTCATTTCTAATGGGATCAGTGACATACAGAATCATTTTTTTTACTGA
>JAJJMA010249438.1:0-14135 GCA_023529015.1 Papaver nudicaule
TTTCGATGATTCTCCTCATGGATGTTGGGTACAAAGTCCATAAGCAGATTTTGTACCAACACAACTCTATCTTTAAATAAATAGCTGGCATTTTACATAGCTTTTCTGCTCACCATGATAATGATAAGTTAAAAATTGAAAAGCATAACCTTTTTTTTTTTTTTTTTTTTTTATGAACAATCCGATCAAAGTTCATTCAATCAAAAAAAGTGATTACATGATTGCTTACAAGAAAACTAAGAACATCAAAATACAAGAAATCAAAACCCAAATACACATATAGATGTCAATTACAAGTAGATCACGAAGAGAAAGAACAATATACCGCAAAGACACCCAAGTTTAATTTGTATGAGAAGTAGAGAGAAAAGATGGTATAATCCGGAATCATTATCGACTATTTAGAAAATTTGTCTTCTTTAATACGAGATGCTCCAAAGAGAAAGGAGTGATTAGCCCTTAATCTTGTATATAAGAACGAAAAACCCGGATGCCCTAAATCCCTTTTGTTGAAGATGACTCCAAAGCGATACCGCGTCGAATCGTCGATGTTCTTTATTTGAGAATAACAAGCCACAAAATCACCATTGAAGTGAAGAAAGAATCGATGTAAAAGCGAAGATGGAATCACCAAAAAGTGAAGATATGAAAAAACAACATCTTACTCAATTTGAACCAATTTTTTTTTTTTTTTTGCTCAGAAACCAAATCTGAGCAAGATGATGAAGACGGCTGCTAGGGTTTCAAGGAAAAAGTTTTAGAAAGGATGAACCTCATTATATCACTTATTACTTGATCAACAAACTATACCTGAATCTAACAAGAAGAAAGAAGAAATAATTTTTAAATTAGAAAAAAAATCCCTTTTTATATTAAAAAAAACTACAGGTTTGGGATTGATTATATCTCATCTTGATTTAATTACGAGAAAATGAAACCTCAACATGAAAACCTTGAGGTTCAAACATCGATCCTCAAATAAAAAGTAGAAAATAGAACATAGTGTCAGTGCCACGGAAACATAAGGAACATAACCAGTAGTATAAGAACAACAAACCAAATGAAGAACATAAAAACATATTTTTAGCTAGAAGCATAAATAGAGTTGTCTGATTTCTTACTTTGAAGGGAACGCAAGATAGATGCCGTAAGAAGATACTAGAAACATGATATAAGGTATTCTTTTGAAAGATATCCGAAGCATCTCCATGCCATGCAACAACTAACGTAGCTTGGTAAAGAAAATTAGTAGACATATGACTCAATATTGCATTCCTGAATGATTAAGAACTTGGTACTTTACTTTAACAATTAAAAAAAATACATAAATGCTAAGAGACAGGAAACATTGTCCGGTGTACTAGCAGTTCCAATCAAATACCTGAAGAGCCAAGAAACACAAGGTCCACAACCGATCAAAACTTCTGAATATGTGCCAAAATGTTTGAGTGTTGTTATTAGGAGGGAAGAAATCGATTAGAGAAGGGTAAGAAATTGGGTGGAAATAAACTTTAATTAATGTCGATACAAAATTATTTAATTGTCTACATTAACCATTGTCTACGAGGAGGGGAAGAAATCGCGTTGAAGATATGTCGTCATCAAACAACCAATTTCTTGTAATTTCTTTATTGGCAAATAAGTTTTCCAATTAGAAAAAGAAATTAACGGGGAAAAACATAAATCAAAAAACTTAGAGTGTCATCAAACTAATTCATTTATATCGAAAAATTATCGACACAAGTTAAAATTTTGACTTTGGCAATCAAGTTGTTTTAAGTTTTCTTGTTTCTCAGAATTTGGAAAAATTGTTCGTTTGACGATATAACTGATTAAATTACATGCAATTTATATTTTAATCGACAAAGGATTTGATTATCTAATATGGATTATTCTTTGCCAATCGAAATAAAAATTTCAATTCACAAAACCAATCTTATTATAGTTTTTAAATTTAGTTCCACCCCACCTTCTTTCCCTCCATATCCATTTCTTCCCTCCTAATCACATGATTCAAATGTTTGTATATTAGCAAACAAGATTTTCATGTGCTTTCAGATTTATTGTAAGTTGATTTAAAGAAAGCATGCAAGGGTCAGCGCAAAGAAAAGCAAGTTGTTGACCTGAACAATGTATACAAACACATTCATTCAATTAGAGGTCTAAGCATGCAAGAAAACAGTAAGTTTTGTCTCATTCTTCATCGAATTCCATAAAGACCAGAAATATTCATTTCGGTCATCATAGTTACACGGAACCAAATGAGACGCTTTTCTATTTTTGCTCTTCTCCGATTCTTGGATCACGAACATTATCATTTCATCATACGAATAAGAGGAAGATGGTTACAACTTACATCTTTTATAGAAGGTTTACCTATTTAATAACATAATATATTGGTATTATAACATTGTTGAGGAAAGCCCCTTCAGTTAAACATGGGTTTATTTGGTGACTTCCAATTAATTTACGTTGAAGGTCAAATGTCATCTGGAGATGCATTCAAGACTGAAACAGCGGGGGTACCCATATACACCACCAACTTTTTAGTTCGTGAGCCTATGGAAATATTTAGACGTCTCAAAAATCAATATCCAAACCTTGAACTTGTGTTGGATTGTAAAGATTAGTTCCAACAAATTAGACAAGTCTTTGTTAATCCTTTGAGAGGATTGGGAATTAACTGCAGGTTGATAACGTACAACTTGTGTTTACTTTATTATAATAAATCTTAGAATTATAGTGCATAAATAAAAGCAACACAAGACACTAGAAGTTTTGTCAACGAGGAAACCGCAATCCAACAGACAAACCCCGGGACCTAGTCCAGTTTGAACATCGGACAATATCAAGCCAATACAAACACTACCCTAATATCAGACTTCGGACTACGATGTAGTTGAGACCGAATCAAGCCCTCGAAGAGATTCAGTTACCGTATCACTCCTTACGTCTCATGGATCTCGAAAGAACCTACGCGCTTGACTCCCATAGTTGACGTCCTTTAAATGCCTAAGAGTTGCTTTAACCATTGCTAAAGGATTTTGTATTCGATCTGTGTTTCAACAGTGAATACTAGTGTCTGATCTGTCCTCCAAAAGATTAACAATTGAAAGTGACTTACTTTAGATAAAATCAAGGTTATACGAAAATCTCTTTTACAAGTTAGGGCGGGCCTGTAAAGTTAAATTAAACGATGCCTAACTTGTCTCTACCTCAAAAGTGAAGAACTAAAAAACCTAATTCTTACACTAATGGAACAAGTAGGTCTTACAACACCGAGTTTATCCGTACATTGATTCTATCAATCTTGTAGTTGATTGACTGTTCTTGAATGACCTTATTACAGAAGAGAACGACCTTAATGAACAAGAACGATAACAACCAACCAAGGACATGACCTAATCATAAATACCATTAAGGCAAGTATCTACATGTGCTTCACAACCTTCAAGTGAAGTCATCTACAGTTGTAGCCCAATTCCACGAAGTAATTTATACTTATAGGGGAAGACTCGTAACATCAAGCTTACACCGAAGTAACTCCGCAAGAAATTATTACGACCATCGTCATCATCCCCAGTTTGGTGGTGTTGTTCGGGTTGTACCCAAATACACCGTAAATAAGCCAATAAAAAGAAAAACAGTGAGCTCAGCCATCGGCTCACCCTCACAATATTTCGATGGAAGAACTTCTTTGTTTCAATCCAGAAGAGCCCAATAACTATCCCAGACGGAAAAAGAATACGTCTTCTTCTTCTTAGCCGAAGGTTTCTTACTAGTACCCGCAATAGATGGGGGAGAGGGCGCTCGGGAACTGAGGGGTGAACTTAACCATCTAGACCTCAGGTTTACTACCGTCAACGAATATTCATGTTGTGCGCTAGGTTGTGAAATGCGCCCGAGGCGCTCGCATAGGCGCCAAAGGCGCAGGATGAGCGCATCGCATCACCCTAGCTACTCAGCCAAAAGTGGTTGCGGCTTAGTCGAGCGCTTCAGGCGCCTTTGGCGCATCGCATAAATTTGAGGCGCCAATTAAGTCGACCAATTCGACTGCTTGTTGTAAATGACGAGCTTTCAAAGATTTTCATTTAGATTAAGATCTTATTATTTTAATTACATAATTATTAAGATCATATTAATATATTTACTTCACGGATTAACACCTTTTACTATATAAAGAGATATAAAAACTTTTATTACTATACATAGAAAGAGATGTTATTAAGGCTTCGCATAACATGATTGACTTTTATCATGGTAATAAGATCTCATCAAATGGTATATTCATCATACTACGCATAGAAGTAATCCAATAAGATCTTATTACTACACTTATTCTAATTCGACAATTGCTTAAAACCCTTTCTTTTTATATTCGACATTTGACAATGAAGTAAACAATGATACAAAGAATATCTAAATAATATATTTCTATATTCATATCAATCAATGTAATTTTTAACTATAATTACATCAAGCAACTAATATGACAATCAATCACATCAATCACGCCCATCTCAGGTCATTTAAGCAAGGAGAAATGAGGAGGATCCCAAGTTTCGTCTCTCTCCCAACGTAAAGACATTTCCTCTCCAAGTTCATTGAGCGCAATTCAACAAGCTTTATAGACAGTCGCTACCTCTGCACCTCCTCAGCCTCAGGCCGCAGGATCTTCAAGACCTGCTTCACCATATGGCGAGAAAGCTAAGTCCGCCACGCTCTGCAATAGAGTCTCTTTTATCCTTGTAGTTTGATCTTTCTTTTAGTGATTTCCTTGTAGTTTAATCTTTCTTTTAGTTGATTAATCTCTTTGATCCTGGTTTATGCGCCAATAGAGTCTGAAATCTGCCTAAAATATTTCTTACTGTCTGAATAGTGTGAAATCACAGAACCAAGGCGCCTTGCTTGCCTAAGTCGCGCATTGGCGCCTCAAACAACAATGTGTGTGTCCCTCAAAATCCTAAGAATTATCTTATCCTTTGTGGTCAGAGCATCATAGATGACGGTCTCTTGGTTAGAATGTGAACCATGGACAGGCAAACACTTGAAGGCTACGCCATTCCCAATGTACAAGTGTAAATTCACCCCATACTGTGAGGAATGTGTGCACCATCGAGATCCAACACTGTAAAAAACCGGGATAATCCAGAGATATCACGATTGCTAGTCTTGTACTTAGACGCTTTAACCACGTCATATACACTAAGATCCTTTATGGTGACCAGGTGTTCGAGATTCATTTAGATATATTTAATCCACCCAGGACATGGGTGACCCCACCGAGCCCATGCGCGAAAATCTATGACGAGAAATCACCTCGTTGAATACAAACGCGAGTAATGTCTATAAGGGTCAGGAACTTAGGCTTCTGCGGTTCATAAGAAAATCCACCAATCAGTTTCGTTCATTACCGAAGGTTTATGAGGATTCGTTAACTGAGATATGAGAAAGTCGTCAGTGGGGAGTACTGATCTCGCCTCTAGGATTTCGAGGGGGTGAAAAAGATGATGAGTGAGTATCAAACTGATTAAAAATTAGTTAGTGGCATAACTCTTGTTGTCCCGACCTCTAGCTTGGGAAGTCATTCGTCGGTAGAGATTTGAACAGGAGATGTCATCTATAAAGAGAAAATGAGGTAGGTGTAAAAGGTAAAAAGTGAAAATAACTTCACCACTGTATAAAGTGAAAGAGACGGTTACACAGACTGTAATGGGAAAAGAAATTTAGAGAGAAATAGAGGGGGAGAGAAAATCTTGCTCTTAGTGGGAGGAAGAAAGGGGGACACACCTGGAATGTGCGAAGGTTGGCTGGCTATCAACTAGGGTCTAGGGTTGACCGTTGACTTGTCATGAGTGTCCAGTCAAACAGTCAAGAACAATGTTGATACCCAGAGATAACCAGCCGATTGGTTTGGGGCCTGAGAAGGGAATACAAGAAACGGTTCAACAAGGACAGTCAAGGGGTTTAAGGAAAGATCAAGGAGGGTCTTTAGGATAAAACCTTGGTCAAATAGAGATTAGATAAGAGGGAGGTTATTTTAGATAAATAACTAAGAAATGACATGGACTTTCCCTTTGGCAAAATGATCTCATTCTTTCCTCTCTTGGCTTTTGAATAATATGTCTTAGTTGTGATTAGGGATGGACTCTCTTACCCAAGATATCCTCACTAAACTTACCATTAAACAATGATCTAGATAAAGAAACCTAGTATTTTGATTCGACCAATGAACACAAAGGGTTTGTTCGTTAACCGGTTATCAGATTCAAAAATCACTAATAAGTCCTTTTATTTTCGAAGTAAAAGGATATATAACTACTAAGTCCTTTGGAGATAGCCCAAATAACTGCATCTTGCAACGCAATACATCATCAAAAGCTTGTTGATCAACCCAAAATCACTCGTACTTATCAAAATGTCTTATTTTAGTATTTACCAGAGTAGGTATAGGATTTCTACTGATTCCGGGAAGACATGTTTTACTCAACCACACATTCTAAGTTAGGTTATATGAATGTAAAAACACAATAAAAATTGCAATTATTGGTATAACAAATGAGCTATCTACACTGTTCATTTAAGCCCGACATATTAATTGAAAAAAAAAAGAATCGTAATTTAATAAAGTACATAGAGTGTTTGTGAGACTTATAATAATAACTATTATGGTCTTTAGAAAAAAATAATAAAAAAATATTGTGTTATTAGGGCAGTTATATGCTTCAATTTTATCTAAAAAGAAGTGAATCATTTGAGAATTGCCCAGCGATCAGCGGACGAACTCTCATTGTTGAGGTAAGTAGTTGGAGCTAAGACTATTGTCTTGGACATCAAAACTTGTCTTAAACAACATACATTATGGAGATGCATTTACATTAAAGGACTATATAATAAACCCGTAGATAAATTAGCATGGCATGCTAAATTTCTTAAAATTATAATGAAGCTATTTTCCGTTTGCATAGAAGAAAAACAAATCCGACCAACAGGTTTCCGTAGAAAAAGAAAGAGAAAGGACTGAAATGTTTGGCTGTGAGAAATGGTCACGACGATGTAAAACATACGAAATCCCTTATATATGATTGTCTTTTCACCTTTTAACTCTCAGAACTTAATGAATAAGAACATTTTCAATATTCATCACTAGTCAGTCACACTTTTTACTCTCCAAAATCATTCTCCCCGCCAAACCCTAACCCTAGAAAATCATAGATTACAATTAAGCAAATTAAGGGTTTTATATGATGGGGAAGTTTGACTGTCTACCAACTGAATATGTCATCGACTGCAAATTGGTGTGCACAACTTGGAATAATTTTGTTCATCATTCATCCTTCTCTCAAATGCACTTGAATCATCTTCGTTATGCTGATGATTTTGGAAAGTAAGTTTAATTCTGTTCAGTAGTGCATATGCTGAGTATGCAGAGAATCGTTATGAGACACACTTTCTCTTTAGTAGAAAGACAAGGATAGATTAAAAATTCTTCCATTTAACAAGGATTATTACTCTTGTATTGGTTCATATAATGGTATAATTTGCTTTGAAACATTTCATTGAATGATATTTCTGCAATCCAATCACAAGAACATATTATCCTTCCAAATCTGGAAGGAGACTATACGTGGACTGGATTTGGTTACATTCTCTCAACCAATAAGTACAAAGTTGTTAGGATTTGTGAGTCCGGTAGGGACTCAAATGTTCAAATATACACTATTGGGAGTGGCAATGAATGGAGAAATGTGGGAACGATGGATATGAAACATGTTCAAGAGAGTGCTAGTGTGTTTGCAAATGGAGCTTTACATTGGGTGGACGACCAAGAAACCATTATTATTGCTTTCCATTTGGCTGATGAATTGTTTAGTGAATTTCCAGCACCATCACCTGGTTCACCACCATATGGTTTTCGATATTTTGCTATAAACCTTTGGGTTTTGAGTGGTTTACTAAATGCTACTTATTATTTGATGCGGGTGATCAAGAAATATGGTTAATGGAAAAGAATAAAAAATAATAATGACTTCAGATGGGATACGGAGTTTAGTCTTTCCATCGAGACGTGTTAGTGCTATTTGAGTTTACGAAAAGTGGTAGGCTTCTATTCTTTAACGACACCGATTTTTGCAATCACGGTCCAGAAACTTCATCTGACCAATTTTCTTGGACTATTGATGAGCCTCTATCTCAAGCAATCCTCCACAAAAACACCTTAGTTTCACTAAAAGCATTTGGAGAAAAAGATACGAAAACGATGGAATTCCGTGAAAGAGAAAGCTCAAGTGAGGTGATAAAAAACAGTTCTTATTCTTAAAGTGAAAATGGGTAATTTGTTGTTAGGGTACTAGACCTTTCAACACAGGATGTCAAGCAAGAACAAGTAAAAGAACCAGATAAAACCCTTTTTCTTTGGGGTGAGCAACCAAAACGAGAGCAATGTATAATATAAACTGAGTTTTCTTATTGATTATCAAAACAATCGTCTACCGAGTATATATAGAGCTCAGAGAACTTGAAAGACAAGTAATAACTAAACTAGGAAACCTTCAACACTTTAACTTTTAAAAGAAGTCTAACTAAATAGAGAAACTAATAAGCTAAATAAGGTAAGAACAGTTTTAAGGGAACATGGAAAGGTATTGGTGTCGTAACATCCCACCACGCCCGAAAAATGGCTTGTCCTCAAGCCACAAAGTCTGGAAAACGCTCAAGTAGTTCTTCTGCATCTTCCCAGGTTGCATCTTCCACAGCACGTTCCTTCCACTGAACTAGCCACTTGGTACCAGCCTGGTTGCCTTTCTTAAACATTTTTCGGTCCAAAACAGATTCAGGTTCCCACTTGTCATAGTCAATGACAGTAGGTAAAATAGTTTCAACATAAACAGAAGAGCCAAGCTTTAGCTTGAGTTGTGAAACATGAAAGACTGGATGAATGCGGCTCTCTACTGGTAATTGCAACGTATATGCAACTTATCCTATTCGTTCAATGATACGAAATGGACCATAATACTTAGGAGAAAGCTTGGAGAACGATTGAGTAGCCACATATGACTGTCTATATGGTTGTAGTCGTAAAAATACCCAATCATTGATGCTAAAACTCCTTTCTGTTCGATGGGAATCATCGTAAGTCTTCATCCGATTTTGTGCAGCTTGGAGATGAAACTTAAGAATCTTCAGTGTATGATCTCTAGCTCGCAGTAAAATGTCAACATCATTGACAATTGTAGAGCCAGGAAGATAACTAGATATTGTTGGTGGAGTTCTGCTATACACTGCTTGATATGGAGACATATTAATGGCAGAATGGTGACTGGTATTGTACCACCACTCAGCCCATGGAAGCCATTTAACCCATTCAGAGGGTTTAACACTAGCAAAGCATCGAAGATAACATTCTAAAGTACGATTAGTTACCTCCGTTTGACCGTCAGACTGAGGATGGTAGGCAGTGCTGCGACATAATTGAGTATTGTGCATAGCAAAATAGGCTTCCCAAAAATTACTCATAAATATGGGATCACGATCACTTACAATACTTCTCGGCATCCCATGCAAGCGAACAATTTCACGAACAAATATGGAGGCAATGTCAGTTGCGGTATATGGATGCACAAGAGCAATGAAATGTGCGTATTTTGACAATCTATCTACCACTACCAATACTGAAGTCTTACGATTGGAAGAAGGAAAACCATCAATGAAATCCATCGAGACATCAAGCCAAATATCAGTGGGGATAGGCAACGGCTGCAAAAGACCAGGTGGAGATACTGATTCAGCCTTGCTACGTTGACAAACATCGCACTGGGAGACAAAATCCTTAACTGACTTCTTCAATCCTTTCCAATAAAATTTTTGTTGAATTCGTTTATACGTACGAAGGAATCCAGAATGACCCCCTACAGGAGTAGAATGGAATTCATGAAGAAGTTTAACACACCACTCAGATGTTGATTTTACTACAATACGACCCTTGTATCTTAAGACATCATTAAGAAGAGAATAGTTGTTCTTGCAAGACGGATTGCGGCGTAGCTGTGCAATTAAATCTCCTAACTCTTGATCATTATTAGTCTCTTGAATGATCTCATTAACTCCAGCAAAAACAGGCGCAGTCATAGTATTTAATGTGAAACCAGGATTTCGAGAAAGAACATCAGCTGCAACATTTTCCTTTCCTTTGCGAAAGATGATTTCATAATCATAACCTAGAAGCTTAGAAACCCATTTCTGTTGCTCTATTGAAGATATTCGTTGATCCAAAAAATACTTCAAGCTATTATGATCAGTGTAAATTTTAAAATGTCTTCCCAACAAATACGGTCTCCATTTTTGGACTGCTGAGATGATTGCAAGCATTTCCTTATCATAAATAGAAAGATTTAGGTTCTTATAACCTGCCAATGCTTTGCTATAGTAAGTAATTGGACGACCAGATTGCATCAGAACTGCTCCCAAACCAACCCCTGATGCATCACATTCTATATAAAATTCTTTCGTAAAGTCTGGAAGTACCAAAACAGGTGTAGTTGTTAAAGTTGTTTGCAAAGCACGAAAGGCAGAAGTAGCTTCATCAGTCCAAACAAACACATCCTTTTTCAACAGCTGTGTTAGAGGTGCACATATTTTACCAAAATTTCTCACAAATTTTCGGTAATAGCCTGCCAATCCCAGGAATCCTCTTAGACTCTTAACAGTAGTAGGAACTGGCCAAGAGAGCACACTATCAATCTTATCTTGCTCAACTGCAACACCTTCAGAAGATATAACATGTCCAAGGTAACCTACAGATGGTTGTGCAAAAGTGCACTGGGATTCCTTGACAAAAAGTTGATGCTTACGCAGAATTTCAAACACTATCGTTAAGTGTCTAATGTGATCTGTCATACTTGAGCTATAAACCAATATGTCGTCAAAAAAGACGAGCACAAATTTCCTCAAATATGGTCTGAATAGATGATTCATTAAGCTTTAGAATGTAGCTGGTGCATTAGAAAGCCCAAAAGGCATGACAAGAAACTCATAGTGACCATCATGAGTTCGAAATGCCGTTTTAGGAATATCTGGCTCATATAGGCGTATTTGATGATAGCCAGAACGTAAATCAAGCTTCGAGAAGATAGTAACACCATGCAGTTCATCCAATAACTCATCCACCATAGGAATAGGATATCGATCTTTAATTGTCAATTTGTTTAGAGCTCTGTAATCAACACACATTCTCCATGACCCATCTTTCTTTCGAACCATTAATATGGGTGAAGAAAATGGACTAGAACTTGGTCTTATGAAGCCAGCCTGCTTAAGTTCTGAGATAATCTTTTCAATCTCGTCTTTCTGAAAATGTGGGTACCTATACGGACGAACATTGACTGGGGCAGAATCTGGTGTCAACGTGATACGATGGTCGTGTACCCTTGCTGGAGGAAGAGAAGATGATGTATCAAACACATCTTTAAATGTAGAAAGCAACTCCACAATTTCAGGTACCTCAGTTGAAGGGGCAGTAAATGCAGAAGTGTCGACTAACGATAAATGCAGAAAAACACCATAAATTTCCTTACGCAGTAATTTCTGCATTGGAGCAGTATCCAAGACCATCAATGCTGAAGATTATTACCCAATAATTGAATGTATGCGCCGTCATATTGAAACTTCATCAGCAGTTTTTCAAAATCCCACTCAATTGGTCCCAATGTATGCAATCACTGTGCCCCCAAGACAGCATCACATCCACTAACAGCCAATAAGTGAAAATCGATCATAAATTGGTGACTTTGTAGCTGAATTTGAATGTTCAAACATATTCCTTGGGTGTGTATTTGGCCACCATCACTAACTGTTACACGATGAGAAGTATCCTTTGAGTGAATGCGATAACCACAGTGCTTGGCTAATGATGGACTAAGGAAGTTATGAGTAGAGCCATAGTCTACCAAAACCTTAATTGGATGTGCCTTAGAAAACCCATTAATGCGCATTGTTGTTGGAAAAGTATTGCCCATGAGAGAATGCAAAGAAATAGCAGGAGCAACCTCTATTGTAGTATCAACCTCATTTGAACCAGCAGGATTAGATTCAAGGCTATAATCAGAAGCTTGTGTAATAATCTCGTTTGTATTTTCATCAACTTCCAAAATAGTGAGGCGAGGATTAACACACACATGATTTGGTCGAAAGGGTTCATCACACTTGAAGCACATACCTTTAGCTCGTCTTTCTCTTTGTTCTTCCGGCGATAATCTTCGATAACCAGTAGGAAAAGTTGGTTGTTGCTGTTGAACTTGTTGAGGAGTAACTGGATTACGGAATGGAGGTGGTCGATATGGCTGTTTTGGGATAAACCTAGTAGATGCATATGCTTCTTCTTGGTGTATTGCCTTAGTATAGGTCTCATCCAGAGTTTGTGGTGCAAGTAGTTTCACCACAGACCCAATATGTGGTTTAAGAGAACGAATAAAACAGCTGATCAAATAATCGTCTGGAAACTCAACAAAATTCAGTAACTTCTCAAACTCAGGGATATGCTAACTGTACCTTTTTGATCAATGGTGCTAATGGCTAGGCGAGCATCAACAAACTTTTCTGGGTTAAATCGTGCACGAAGTAAATTGCAGAATTCTAGCCATGTTGTCACGATAACTCTTGTCTTCTTCCATCGATACCAAATATTGGCCTCACCTTTGAGATGTGCACAGGCAACAGTGATCTTGAGCTGGTCAGAATTGTTATAGACACTAAAGTACTGATCAGCATTGAAGATCCAACCATCGGGGTCTTCACCATTGAAAGTAGGAAATTTGATGCTATTATGAGGAGGACGATGATGTTCACCAACAGGAGGAGGTGGTGGAGGGGGTGGTGGTGGAGGAGGTGGAGGTGCAGCGGCATGACCCTGACGAATTTGAGGTAAAAATTCTGTGAATACTGTACGTAAAGAAGCTTCCAATGAGGCAGTAAGAGATGTAGTAAGCTGGTTAGCAAGAGCAGTGTTTGCTTGTTCCTGCTGTAAACGTTTCTCTGCTAACTTCCTAGTCTTTGCATCATCATCGAGAACATAGAAGTTGGTGATAGTTTGATTAAGATCATCCAACTTATCACCAATACCGGAAATACTTGTCTGGAGTGCCACCAAATTTTCTGTATACGTCATTGTAAAAGAATAAGAAAAAGAAAGAAAGAAAGAAAAATTTGGTATTTTTTTTTAGGTTTTTGATCGAAACGGCTCTGATCCAGATGTTAGGGTACTAGACCTTTCAACACAGGATGTCAAGCAAGAACAAGTAAAAGAACCAGATAAAACCCTTTTTCTTTGGGGTGAGCAACCAAAACGAGAGCAATGTATAATATAAACTAAGTTTTCTTATTGATTATCAAAACAATCGTCTACCGAGTATATATAGAGCTCAGAGAACTTGAAAGACAAGTAATAACTAAACTAGGAAACCTTCAACACTTTAACTATTAAAAGAAGTCTAACTAAATAGAGAAACTAATAAGCTAAATAAGGTAAGAGCAGTTTTAAGGGAACAGGGAAAGGTATTGGTGTCGTAACATATGCCCTAATATCATGAATCAACTTGGGGATCCGCCCTGAGATTCCAATTCTCGGTAATCTGCCCCAATCGTTAAAATTTCCTTCCGAATCACAGGGGCGTTTAGATTTCCCAGTCTCCATTTGGATGATTTGGTTTCTCGCTTGATTAATTTTTGCGTTCGTGTTATCTTGTAAGATCCACATACATTTTGTTCCCCGTTACAACATTTCAAATGCGATGTTTTTTTGACAAGCTAAAGGACTCGAGAATGCTCTTCCATATACAACTCACTTTTAAGGAGTAACTCATCTGCCAAAGGATTTTTGATGTGAAACTATTGAACTTTCAAGACTTGGATCCATAATGCTCTAACAAGGATCATTAGGTTTGTTTACTACGGAACAGGGGATTGGAAAGGCAACAATGTCTTGCTAGTGCCTCCCCCTCCGGCCTGTTTACTATGGAAGGAAGGAGAAGACGATACACTTTATATTATATCGTTCAATATTTTATTTTATTATTTTAAACCAAAAGTTGGGCCCAAAAAATCTAATGTAATATTTTTTTAATTATAATAATTATTATTTA
>JAJJMA010249439.1:0-11275 GCA_023529015.1 Papaver nudicaule
TCTTATTCTTGGCCAAACTGATATCCATCACATTAGAAATAAAGGATTTATCAATACATGCCATCTTCTTTTCCTCAAATTTCCTCGAAACAAAAGAAAGAAAAACCTGCGCATTCTGTTTGGGACCAATACGAAGAAATAGTAAAAAACAACCGTAAGAGCAGGTATCCCTTATAATTAGAAACCGAAGAATCTGACGATAACCATTCTACCACAGACATACAAATTCAAAAACTTTGATACACTGAATCAAAACACCTTAGATATAAATTTCCTCAGACATACAAATTCAAAAACTTTGATACACTGAATCAAAACACCTTAGATATAAATTTCCTCTTAAATCTGAACACTGTAGTAGATACCTTTACATATGAATGAACCTCCTATGTATAACATCTGCTATCATGTGTGTTTTTTGCTATACTTTTTGTTAAAAAAAATGATAATATTGTTAGCAACCTATTTCTAGATCTTCGGGCCATCCAAATTCCTCCAGAAACGCTAAAACAACTCCGTTCGACCAGCCAAAACCTGTCTGCACCACCAAACACATCCAGAAGAAGGACCTTAGTCAAGCAAACAACCTCACCATAAGGAACAGTGGGCACATTAAAGAGGATAAAATTGAGAATTATTTCCCATTTTATGTGATAGATCTTTAAGAACTGAAATATAGTTTAAAGATTTGGAAATTGAGCATTCTAAAAAAATGTTCTTAGATTTAAAAAAATTGCAAAATGCGTGTCTAGTATTTTTACTACTTAAGTTAATAGTATGGTGTGAATAGGCGTTAGGATTAGCACTAAGCCATTATAAAGCTGGTACTGGCATTAGGCCAGTACTGAAGTAGTAGTACAGCATTAGTGCTAGATAGGCAGCAGCGCATAGGCTATTATGAATGTAATAGGCTGGCACTACCTGGGTAAATTAGCAATGCCATAGGCTGGCATTGTCTAAAATAGATTAGCAGCGCAATAGGATGGCACTACCAAATAATTTATGCAGCAGCGCCAGGGCCGTAGTTATAAATTGGCGCTGGCGCTTAGGCCAGCGCTGTTGCTTATGAAGTTTGGCCCTGGCACTAGGCCAGCGCCGTTGCCATGGTAGCTTCCCTGCCATTAGGCCAGGGCGTCATTTCTTTGGTGGCGCTGGTGTTAGGCCAGCGCCGTTGTCAATAGTTATAACTAATAAACAGAAGTTTATTAGTACAATTATACAGCTAAGTTGTATGTTATGTTCTTACCTGAGGTACGTATTCACCACCTCCTCCAAACTTCCCACAAGCTTCAACATCATACTTTTCGTGCATGGTTCCTGTTTCTTTGTAAGTTTCATAGTTTGTTCTTATCCATCTAACTGCAATGTCCTTGGCCATACACCTTGCTTCTTTCAAACCAGACCTTGCCAGACCTTCAACAATCATGTGTTGCAGTGGAGCCCAACCATTTGGAAAATCCCTGTCAAGTTTCTCATTTCAATGATTTGATGAAAAGAAAAACCAAACAAAGAATATACGGAGATGCTACATCGAACACATTTTCAAACCACGTGCAATTTTAGCCTATGGGTCCAATGATGTTATTCCAATAAGGCCTTAATAAAACAAATCCGAATAAACTGTATAAGTTTCCATGGCTATTCTAATTGGAAAATGATAGAGATAGTGATTACAAGAGAAAAATGAAGTTAACTCACAGTTCAAACCAAGAGAGTATACTAACCATTGTTCACTTGAATGTGATAAGGAGGTCGCAATCCCAGCAGCACCAAGTAGTCCTGAACTTTGAAAGCTTTTTATAACTTTTTCCATTTTGGAATCATCTGAAAGATATTAAAGGAATCTAGTTAATTTTATACTTTCTTCATCTAAACTTTGAATTTTACTTGAAAGAGATAAAAATGGCCATAAACACTATTTTCCTGTTGCAAAAAGAAAAGCTAGAAGCTAACGTGAAATAAGCTTAGATATTGCTAACCTATAAATGCAATCAGAAAAATGCTTTGGACATTTGTCATTAAAATTGGGAAGTTATAGTACAATTAGAAGTTAGCGTATATACCGGAGTTAAATAACTCAATCCATACAGGAATGAAATTTGAGGCGAAACTAATTTGATTCTGGCCTTGAGCTTCCAATTTGTGAACCTCCTGCAAAAACGTAACTCTTAGATGTATCACTAGCTACAAAAGATGATAAACCAGATTTATATACAAGTTTTTCAAATTTCAGATGGACAGGATACCTCAAAGTTATTGGAAAGCCAGTAATCAAACCATTGTCCCTTTTCAGAATTCCAAAAGATTGAGTTAATCGCCGTTCGTCTTGCTTCAGAAGCTTCCGAAAAGTGTTCTGCAGTTAAGCTATCTCCAATGGTTTTTGCTAGGGTGGCTATGTCAAGCTCCATCTGAGATGTATGTGAATGGATATGTTAGACCCTGTAAAGTGTAAAGTTATGCTTTACTCCATTCATGTCTGGTTCATATCAGGAACAAACTTTTCAAAAACTAAGGTACAATCAAATATCACGGTTGTTTTCTTAATATTATTTTAGTATCACAAAACATTTTAGACTGGTTTTATGATAGTGTCCCAGATATCATTTTGAAAAGAGATTGGATGAACATGTCAGTTTAGAAGTCTCCTGCCTCCCATGTTTGCAGAAAAATGAAATCACATTTGAATCATGAACCAAACACCACTTCAAAAAATGTTCTGAGATGTTCTATAATACCTTAAGTATGTATGTATTCAAATCCACTGGTAAAATAGAAGTTGTAGCTAATGTTGTGAGATCTGATTGATTTCTGCGAATACATATACAAAACGAACTAGTCAAGATTGATATAAAATGAGATCTATAACAAAACATATTGTTCAACTGAAGTCGTATTGCAACAAAAATGCATCTTGTATTGAAGTAAAATACATTGTAAATGTAACCTCATCCATCTCGTACTGAAATCCCATCCCGATTCAGCTGTTGATGCTAGCTCACGGTAGAAAAGTTGTTTATCAGAATCACTCAAAAGCTTCAAAGCAGATTCCTTATCCTGTAAGAGATTATAATACACATTTAATTCATACTATATCAATATTCTTGTTTAGGAAGTCATTTGTAAGCTATAGAGGTGTTGCAACTTGTAAGGGGTCCCAAGTTGAAAAGAAATACATACAATTGTAAAGGACTCTGGCCTAGGTTTGTTCCACATCGCATAATAACGACTTAGACTGTGAATACATCCTTCAGAATCTTGTATTTTTACTTCATGCACACCTAAAATACAATGGAACAAGTAAAATACCTTCAGCAATATACAGAAGCATTACGGTACAAAACGAGAGTGGATCTATTTAGGTGAGCAATGGATGTTTATCCAGACAAAAGATAACAATAATACCCACATTATTTAGTAAAGCAGATAACTGAAAAGAAGAAAAATAATGTGCAATTTGGAAAAAGCAATCGCCTTACAATACCTGAGTTCCAGAATTTATGTTCTTTAAGTAGTGCAGGTAGGGATTTCTTTACGAAAGACAAATCATTCGTTCTTTTGTATATCTCGAAAACCATTGAACTCAAGAGTGGAGGTTGGCTGCAAAAAGAAGTAAACATGAAGCTCGTGATTGAAACTGAAATCGATGAATGAATAGCATTACAAATTTAAAAGGTTTGTATAGAAATTCTAACTGCACCATTGCTTACAATTATTCGGGTTCATTGAGATAGGTAGTTAACTAAACCAATTGATTGATAAAAATAGAGCAATTAAGCATGACTGTAATATGCTGTGGCACCATTTATGATGCAAAAACGATAGACATAGCGGATTTACCTTCGATTACTGTAATATGCTCTGGCACCGTTTAAGACAAATCCATATTCATCTACGAGGGAAATAAGATTATACACGACTGATTTTGCACTTTCATACATCTTGCTTGCTAACAGACCCCTGCATGATAACATATAACAATTCAAATGAGAATGTTCTGATTTAAAACAACAACAAACCATGATTTGGTAAACATAATTTCCATTATTACTAACCGTATGACCCAATAAGAATCCCAGTAATAAACTTCTCTGAATCTTGAACCAGGAATCACCATAGGATACTTCAATGGTAGAATTGTATGTAAATCTGGATTCTCAATAACTCTGTCATCAACTTTCCTACTCAAACTCTTCCATAAAGAATGAATTTCCACAGCCCACTTCCTAACTTTCAAATTCTCAACTCTTGGCAGAAACCCAATTGGTTCATATTCAAAATCAACAGGCTCGTGATAAACAAGATCACTCCCTGCTTCATTAAGATAACTCTTAATGAACCCTGAAAGATCTTTAACAGAAACTTTACCACTTTTTCTTCTTTTCAACTTATCAAATTCTTTTTCAGTTTTTGACAAATTGAATTTCAGTGACATATCTATATATAGTTTCGGATCAAAATTCACACTACCAAAAGTATCAAGGGCAGTTTCTTGTACTTTCTCTAAGAATGAAATTAACGGAATTGATGATTTCACATGACCTAAATCATTACATGAAGAAATAGGTACTATACTCATGGTGGTTATCAGGAAAAAATAGATTAGAAGAGGTAAAATAAAACTAGGATTCAGGATTATTTGGGTAATGAAGAAGATTAGGGGTTTGTGCATTTTATTCAGAGGCGAAAACAGATTTGACTATGAATGACACAGTCGAAGTAAAGCTCATACTTAAACGAGTACAGATGCAGTAAAGGACGAAGACGAGAAGACGAATAAGCCGGCCAATCTCATTTGTAGTACCTGTACGAAAGAAGAAAGAAGACCAGAAATTGTTTAATCAAATGTTCTGATTAAGCGACATTTGTTTAATACTCAGTTAGACAAAAATTAAGAATACTGTTAATCAATAGATTAAATCTTTCAACTAGATTAGATCACCCATTCATTAAACTAATCAAGATTAAACTAGATCATTCAAATCGATTTTCTTAATGGTTGGTAGATACATGTACTAGGGATGTTATTGGATGGTTAGGTGGAGATAACTGCATTCCTCTTCCTTCTATACAATCCAGGGGTTATATCCCTAGGTAAGAATCTCAGCGAAATTAAACATTAATTTTGGCAAAAATTACAAAAACCTGCTATTTTTTTGTGCTTCAACAGTGCTATGAAATTGCCAAAATATCAAGACTTAAATTAGACCCACAACTTCTCTGTGAAACAATTAACAGTGGGTATGCATGTTACTTAGATTGCTTAGCCAAAACCCTAATTTCTACTGCAAATATTCAATAAGAAAAAATAAATTAGGGTTTTACAGATAAAAAAAAAAAAACTAACCTCAATGAAGACGGTAACAAGCACAATCGGAGGAAGAAGGGGAAAAAGAAGGAACAGGTGATAATGGGCTTGAGAGGAATATGATTTTGAAGAAATTTGGAATAATGGGTGTCGTTACTGAACAACTCTAATGGGTTGTCTCTTTGCATTCAGTTCGGCAGTTGGCACGATTTATAAATGTGCCGTTTTTGTCAGTGCACGTTTTTTTGTTGGCACTTCAAAACTAAAACCATCCAAATGTAGTTATAAAAGATGTTTAAATAGGTAAGAAAAGTCTAAGTTACCCTTACAGATTAAAATACCCATAAATCTTAACTAATAACCCTAGTTTTATAACCCTAATCCTAAAACAAAAACAAAAACTAATTTACCTTATCCTCTTTTTATCTTCTCCCTCTCCTTCCTCATTTTCCTTCATCTTTTGCTTCTCCTTCTTCATTTTTCCTTTCTTTCCTACGTACGTTCCTCGTCTCGATTCATCGCCGATACGAAAAATTCATCGTCTCGATTAAAATTCAAAGATGGCGAAAACAAATCGACCCTGAGAGACACTATAATTGATCCAGGAATAGCAAGAGCAGCCTCAAATCAACAATCCACAGCGGGAGAAACTTCAACAGAGAAAGAACCCGCCGCTGAAGTAGAGGCGTCCCCTGATTTAGCCTCTTATCAGTCACAAGACCCCAATATGCGTATTAGGTACTAATTCTGAACAAACCCCATGTTTTCAATTATGTTTTCATTGTTTTTTTAGGTTAGAATCATCGATTAGTTTAGTTTTCTTCGGTACAATATTGTTTTACGGTTTGGTTTTCATATCAAACCGCGGCGTAAAACTAGTTTACGCCTTTCTTTTCTTCGTCGTAGTAGGCGTAAAAGATTTTACGCCTTGCTACCAAGCCGTAAAAAATGCCCTAGTTTTGCCCTATAATGTTTTACGCCTACGAAACCAAGGCGTAAACAATGTTGGAATTTGCTCACAAAAATCTGCACCGTAAACATCAAAACCAAACCGTATACACTTATTTTAGGCGTAAAAATTAGAAAGGAGGCGTAAACCTTTCCTTGGTTCATATTTTGGGAAAGTTAATTTTACGCCTTCGTATACCAGGGCGTAAAACATTGAACCATCATTTTTTTTGGTTAAGTCTTTTTTACGCCTTGGTTTGAATCCCATAACCACGACGTAAATTTCTTCTGTAACATTTTTTTTTGTAAACCATATTTTACGCCTTGGTATACTGGGGCGTAATTTACTCAACCAGGGCGTAAACTGTGTATTTGAGGCGTAAATAATACTGTCTCTCATTTAGTTTTGCTCATTGGTTGTCTCCCATATTTGTGTTGTTTGTGTATGTGTTTAGGGAACAAGCTAAACCGAAGAAGCAGAGAGGAAATGATCTTACACCTGTTTTCAGTCTCTCACCTCGAAATAAAAGTGATAAGTATCTAACTTTTACCATAAGAGGTAAACAAAGAACTCCCATACCACAACCAGCATTACCTCAAAGTGATGGACAAAATGAGATTGTTGAAGAAGAATCACTTCCAATCCAAGAGAATGAGATTCAACAAGAACCCAACCAATCTGAAGAGGAGAATGGTGAATCAGAAGAAGAAGAATCAGTAGAAGAAGAATCATCTGAAGAAGACGACGAAGAAGAAGAATTAGTCGCTCAAGATGTTCTACCCCTTTCTCAAGAAGAACCCACTCAAACTCTTGGTCTACCTCCTCCAGAACCAAGACTTAAGAGGAAAGCTACAAAGCCTCGGGCAAAAAAAAACAAAACCCAAAGGCAAGCACATTCCTCCACCTAATGATGAAACGTTCTGGTTGCCCAAACCTCATAAGGGAACAAAGCATTGGGGAGAAGCACGTGATGGGAACAAAGTGCTATTTGGTTACCCATGGTCCTATGCTGCAAAAGTGGCTTATGCGCGGGTAATTATCTTATAATCTCAAAATTACTTTATGTTGTTTGTACATTATTTTATCCTTCCACAAAGTACATTAATTTCTTTTGTTTTTTTGTAGGATCACAAAAGGCTTGCGCTTATTTTGAAACACTCAAGGCCTAAAGTGTGGGATTTGGAGTTGGAATGTGACAAGGTTCAAAGCATTGTAAAAGAAAAAGCCAAACAGTTGTACAATGCTTCAATACATACCCAAGACAAGTATGATGGTGTTACAGTGAGTGCACTTAGAGAACGATATTGGCCAGAGGCCGGCACTTTACACTTTGGGTTTGGCGAAATGGCTCTGATTCCCGATGATGCAAAGCAAATCAAGAATCTCGAAACTCGTGGAAAGCATGTGTTTCTTCGTAAAGATAACAAGATGGTATGGGGGGAGCTCAACCGATTAGCTATGAAAACGTTTGGGTGGTCTAAGGAACAATGTGAGGAAGAGTGGATATATATGGGGATGGTGGGGAACTCGGGGTTCCCAAGAAGGGTAAAGCACCACTCAAGGGTAAGAAAATTGTTAGCAATCATTTGTGGTTAATGTATGGTGATACCAAGGAGAAGTTCAAAGATGGCAAAGTGATAAGTGATATGGAAGCCACTAGAGTTGAGAAAGCTTGGATGTTGCACACCTTGGGCACCGTCATGTTCTCTGATAGTACGGGTAATAGGGTCAATGCATGCTACTTAAGATGTATTGATGACATTGATACGCTTGATGGTTATGCATGGGGCACCGCCGTCATTGCCTTCTTGAACGCCTCACTTGCTAAAGCTTCCAGAGCTCAAACCACCAAAATCGAAGGTGATGTTCGTCTTCTACAGGTAAGATTATTATCTTTTGTGTAATAACCTTAGGTTAGTTTTGCATATATGTCATTGAAATATGGGTATTTCGTTTCTTTGCAGTCGTGGTTCTATGACCATTTCCCCACTTTGGCACCCAAGGAGGATAGTGATTGGGTTAACAAACCCTACGGGTAACAGATTCCCTTTCAAACACTAATCTAATGATAATCAAACACTAACACTAAACTTAATTTAAAGGGTAAAAATGTTCATTTTATAAGGGGTTTTTGGTTTTGGGTTTTGATGACCCTATTTTGTTTCGGGCTGAAGTGCCAACAAAAAACGTGCAGTGCCAAAAACAGCACATATTTATAAAGGCATACATTGCTAATGGGTTGCACCAATTTACTTAGGGGTGTACCAATCTGTGGGTAAGAGTGGTTTTTATTTTTAACTATTGATTTTGATAATCCTCAAACAAACTGGTATCCTCATTAGCAGCTTTGTCATTTTACATTCACTTTGGCACGATTTATAAAAATATACATTGTCAATGAGTTGTACCAGTTTGCTTGGGGGTGTACCAACCTACGGGCAAGGGTGGTTTTTGTTTTATGATATTGATTTTGGTAATCAACAAGCAAATTGGTGTCAACCGTTAGCACCTTTGTCATGCATAAGACAGAAAAATCTTAGTCAATCCTAGCCACCGTCAAATGATACTTATTTTTAGTCTTTGGTAAAGCCTGATTGAAGATGACAAAATAAAGTTATTTTGTAGTTAATTGTACAGTTCCCTATCCAGTTTACCTAACGTGGTATTTCTGATTCGAGGAACATTACAACACATGCGTCAAGGCACATAACTCAAATGCAAGAAAGGTATATCTTTGCGTAGTTAAGTACTGTTGTCGATGAGAAAGTTTATACTATAAGAAAAAGTGGTGTTTGTCTTGAGTAATTCCACCGTCGAATAAGGAATCATACGGTCGTGTTCGAAGAGGCTTTAAGAATCATAAAACAAATATAAACACTACAACAACCAAGAACCAGTTTGGTGGAGTCGTCTCACGGCCGATTCAAGAAGAAGATCTGTAACAGTGATGGTAATTTTATAACTTTTTTCCATGCTATGCACGAGTACTTCAAGTGTGATCTGGTAATTTTAAAACCTTTCAGAATATTTTGTCAAAGAAATTGGTTATGAAAGAAATTTTTTGAAGAATTCATGCAAAGAATTTTTGGAGCTAATGAATTCTTTTAATTGGGGAATATTTTTGATGGATTAGGAGAATTATGATATGTTGGTTAAAGTCTTTTGTGATCATATCAAACTTGGAGTTTCAAAACTATGACTAGTGAAACTGTTATAAGCATTGATTGTCATGTTATTGATTTTTTTTATCAAACTTATCGGAGGGTAACTTTCAATTCCAACATCTTAGGAGTTGAGACTATCTAAAGAGGAAATTTCATTAAGGCTTCCGAAGCAATCGATCAAATGGAATGGTTACAAATTTCTAACCGACTTCCTCTATATTCGCTTGAAAGTTGTTGGCAAGATGGGTATCTTAAATCTTTGTCCATCTATGGTTGCCAACGCCTTTTGGAATCAAGAGTTTTGCGGAATTTGTTTAGTTTCTCTAGGATAGGGAATGAAAAATTGACATAAGTGGAATGATATGCAAGATATGATATCGTGAAACAAGAATTTGGGATTTCTTTGTTTGATCTCTATTTTTTGTGTCAATTATCTCATTGATCCCATTGGTGTTGGCTCGGGTTCTCCAAAACCCTTCAACAACTTTTCCATCCAAAAATGGGAACTAGCTTCGACAAACACAAAATTAACTTTTCTCGGAGTTCATATATTCTTAATGCTACCTCTATCGTGGATCTTCTTTGTAAGGTTCTTGAGAGGAAACAATCAAAGGCTAACAAAGAATGTGTTTTGCATTCATATGAGATTATGTGTGCTTGCCACCAAGTATCCAGATGTTGAACAAAAAATGTATGATGCTACTTTATTGTTGGTGACTCGGAAGAAGAAAATGAAGTTGATGCATAGCTCCTCCATTACTAATTGTTTTGTTTGCATAGTTAATTCTTTTTAAAGATTTTGTCTTATTATTATTATTGTTTTGGGTAAAACTATGATTGAAATAGTGTATTATCTTGCTTGCATTATCTACTTTCGTGCCTTCTATCTATCAATTAATGAATTTTATTTATATAAGTTTATTTATTGATGATGTTCATGATTATTTTGGATGTATTGCTTACCATGAAAACATGATTATTTCTACATTTACCGTAGAGGGTAAAATACCATTGGACACGTGTCAGAATCTGGAAAGATGATTAAAGAAGGAAGAGCAACAACGAAGTAGGAAATCATACTTGAGAGGATCTCATACGCCAATGAGTTCTCACGATTGAATATCAAGGAAGGCGTGCCTGAATGGATGACAGCCAGGAAAGTATCCCAAAGTAAAATCTTGGCAAGGAGGGCTCGAAGCTGTAGAATAAGCAGTTTGAGGAGAAGGATGCGAGGATACTGAAGTGAGCTTCGGGAGAACGTCCCGAAGGCACCGACTTACTCGACAGACTCTGACATCTCCACGATTGAGTAGTTTGTCCTATTAGATGTAATCCACTTTCGACTCGGCCTATATAAGGCGAGCTCGAGGTCCATTGTAAGGGTTGAATTTTTGGTGTAATCTTAAGTCGTAAGAGTGAGATTAGGTTAGCATCTCCTCAAACTTCTAAAGCATCATCTCCATGTATTTTTGTTTAGTGAAATAAAAGTTCCAGTCATGATTAAGCAATCTCGATATTGTTCTTACTTTCTTCGTAGTAATGTCAGCACCATGTAATGCAACTAACACCATATGTCGTAGATCTAATAGCTGTTGAGTATGAAGTATCTATGCAGATTTTATACTCACACAGTTTGGCGCTAGAAACAAGGAATGATTAAAATAACTTAGGGTTTGCCTGTGATTTTATGGTTTTCAAATTCTTTCAGGATTTTTTTTTCCCTAGGGTTTTCAAGACTTTAAAACTTTATATTTATTATGACTCCACCACATTGGGTGTATAAAGATATTCAAAGCTTTAGCACGCCCAAGGTTTTTGAGCAAATCATCAATATGATAAGATCGATGTTTCTTCAAG
>JAJJMA010249460.1:6487-17762 GCA_023529015.1 Papaver nudicaule
TGCTCCAAATCCTTTTTGTGTTCAAGAATCAAATCCGGAAATTTTTTCTTCATAAAAACCAAATCCACCCAAGCAGTGGCGAATCCAGGATTCCAAGAGAGGGGTAGAAAAAAAAATAGTACACCACAACAAAAAAATTGAACCCGCCGATCTGTTTTTGTTTTCTTAATAAACAAAAGTTATCCCAATTTGTTTTTGCGTCTCTCGATATGGAAAATGGAAGACAATTGTCGTTATATTGTAATATTAAAATAATTCAGGGGTTATTGAAAGGAAACCTTTTAAGTTGCGCTAGAGAATTTGTTAAGCTGAGTTCAGAAGCTCGCAACCAAGGTTTTTAAATCGTGAATCGAGTCATGAGTCAAAAATTCATGGTTGATTTTTGAATCGTATATGTGCCTATAAAATAATTTTGAATTATGTAAAACACTTAACAAAAATCATGTAAGCTTTGGTCTTTGATACATAATGATATAATTTCATAATAGTTTCGATATATTTCAACAACCACTGTTGTAGTCTGGTGTTTAGGATCCCATCAGATTGTCCAACTCAATGCAATAGGTCTAGTGTTCGAATCGAGCGAAAAACAAAATTCTTGTTTCATTAAAAATTCAGCGCGAAAAGTCTTGAAAAAGTCGAAATAGCCATGGTGCCAACTAACATAGTGGACTAAGTTTCTAGGAAGCAAGGGGTCGCAACTGCA
The DNA here is from genome assembly GCA_023529015.1 of Papaver nudicaule. Lineage (NCBI taxonomy): Eukaryota > Viridiplantae > Streptophyta > Magnoliopsida > Ranunculales > Papaveraceae > Papaver > Papaver nudicaule. The sequence goes on from JAJJMA010249460.1 coordinate 7,194, forward strand.
CACCCTTGCTTCAAACTAGATTCGCCCATGCTGCCAAGTAGCTTCTTCAACAGTTGAGTGAGCCCAATGTACCAGAACCTGAGCTACCCTTTGCTTGTTTTTTGTATCATCTGTGAGTCTAAAAGCTTGAGTGGTGTTACCTTCGTATAACCATCAGAGTCGAGTGATGTAAGTGTAGTTTGGGGTAAGAAGCCAGCACACAACTTCATTTTTAGTTGTGACACATGAAAAACTGGATGATTCTTGGAAGAAACAGGTAGTTGCAGTTTATAAGATACCTGACCCATTCTCTAAAGAACTTGATAAGGGCCACAAAATTCCCTCTATGTTCTCTTCTTATCAGCTTTTGTGTTTATCCAGTCTTGTGCTTCTTCTAAAGTGGGTATGAGAACAGTCCCTATAGCTTGTCTCTGTCGAGAATAATCTTCAATTGTAACATGAATTGCTGGGGAAAGGGAGAAATCAAATTGTGCAGGAGTATACCCATAAGAGCCTGTAATGGAGTTAGATTTAGACTGGTGGCATAAACACACCACTCTGCCATTTGTAAGTAGCTATAACCTATTTAGTTGGCCTTAAGATTGTCATGCACCGTAAATATGTGTTAAGGCATGCATTCACTCTCTATGTTTGAGGGTGGTAGGCTCTGCTCATGTGCAATGCAGTGCCTAATTTGGAAACACTTTCTTGCCAAAAGTTGCTCAGAAAAATACTGCATCTGTCTAAAACCATGGATGTAGGCAAGTCATGAAGCCTATAAATGGTGTCAAGGAATACCTTGGATATAAAGGAAAATGTGAAGGGGTGACTGATGGCTAGAAAATGACTATACTTGGTGAATCTTTCCACATGACCAAGATAACATCTCTCCCTTCAGATTTTGGTAAGCCAATGATGAAACCCATACTAATGTGTTGCCAAGCCTGATCTGGAATTGGAAGTGGCTGGAGAAGGCCACCTGATAATGTGTTTGACCCTTTGTGTTGTTGGCACTTGTCACATTCTTGAGTGTAAAGTGTAAAATTCTTCTTCAAACCCATCTAGTAAAAAAAAGTTTTAGCTCTTCGGTAACTAGCTTGTTGACAGTTGAACAATGAACAACTTCCATTACTTGGTTGTAAGAATACTTAGGGACACTTATCTGACAATCACATAAATATTACATATTTACACCCATATTTGCAATAACGAGAACTCGTTATTTGATCAATAATAATGCTTTGGGGCATTTTACAAGAATTAGAAGTGAATGCGACACCTTTCAAGAAAACAACGAAATAAGAAAAATTGTTGAAAATTACTACAGACAGCCACACTTGGCATCAGGTCAGCCACATGGTTCTATAACAGAGTTACTGGAGCACCAGGAATTTTGTGCTCAGGCCTACCTTTCTTCTTAATAACTCAAATCTGTTCTGATTCAGTTCAGTTACTTCAGTTCAGACGCGGGGAGACAGGGATGTTATGTTGCTGCCATTGAAGTACAAGTTGGAATTGAATGAATGTATTTGAGTCCTGGATTGAATTAAATGTGTGGGTTGTTGTTTGAATGAAAATCCATTGCAGTGAAGGAGACATAATGGAGCTTAGAAATCAAGGGATAGACACACAGTTGGATCAGCAGGAAAGTGCACACAACACGTTCGGTCAAATGCCTGAACGACCAGTTCTTGTTCAAAATGAGTGTAACAGATGGTACGAGAATCAGTGAAGATATACGAGAGCTGTAAGAGAATGAGAAGGGGTTGAATGCAAAATTAAAGGAGGTTTGGGTCGACAAAAATCAGTGAAGAAATTGAGTATGTTGATGAGTTTCTGGTTTGTGAAATTGGCTGAAGGACTAGGAGTTTAGCCACGACCAAGTGTTGCTCCAAGTTCACTGTTAGATGTGGGCCTTATGTCTAAATCACGTATATCCAGGAAAAAAAAATTTCTCCTTACTCGCCAGCTCTAAAGATTTTAACTTGCTTTAGTAGTGCAGTTGTGCACACCTAAACTAAACTGCTTGCTTTCAAAAAATAAAAATAAACTAAATTGCAAGTGAATATGCAATGCAAATTACACTTTTGGGCCAATTACAAATTGGTCATACTTTATGAAACACATTTACAAAATGGTCATACTTTATATTAACGTTTACAAATCCATCACAATTCATCCGAGTTAACTATTTTGAAAAAAACAGTGATTATTTTTGCCTAACTTACCCTTCTTAACTCAACCATACTTAATGAAACCCTGAACCCTAACCAGGAACCCTAACCAGGAACCCTAACCTGAAACCCTGACCTGAAACCCTAAACCCTAACCTGAAACCCTGAAATGAACCCCAAAACCAGAAACCCAGAACCAGAACCCGAAACCCCAGAACCAGAACCCCATAACCCCTAACCAGAACCCCCATCTGCCTGAATCAAAACCCATGTACTTCATCACCTGAACCACCCACACCACAACCACAGCAACCCTAAAACCACCACCAATCTACTTAATCAAAACCACAACCCTGAAACCACCACAACCTTAAAATCACCACAACAACAACCGCAAACAATAACTTAATCAAAATCATAACCCTGAAACCACCACAACCACCGCAACACTACAACCACCACCAGACCAACCACCACCACCACCAATTTACATACATAACAGTATACTGAAACATAAATTAGAGTTTTCTTTAAAAACCCCTAAATTTTATAAATTAGGGTTTCAAAAATTGTTTACAAAATTGAAATTTGGTTTACAAAAACAAAAATTTATACCTTCGTCATCCCCAAAACCATCACCAACAACGGCAACACCACCACTCCAATCTTCAACAACAACACCACCTTCACAATCTTCAACTCCATAACTATCTCCATCAAAAGCCCCAACTTCATCACCACCTGTTGTTTATCCCTCCACGTAAAATCTCTCTTGCACCAGCCGTTGTTACCCCAACATCACCACCGCCAACAAACCCTCTAGTTGCAGAGAAAATGAAAAACGAAGAAGAAGAAGAAAAATGAAGAAAGAGAGAAAGGAGGTCGACTGTTTTTATCTGGCCATTTTTCATATAGCCGTTAGATATTCTCGAGACCCATTTTGATCAGAGGATATCAGTTAACTCAAGGGTTTTAGGGGCGGTTACGACTTTTAAGAGGCAGGTTTAACTGCCTCCTCATAGTTGACGGGTCACTTATCCCATTTGTGACCATTTTGCAAAAGGCTTGTAACAGTATGACCAATTTGAAAATCGATTATTAATGGTATGAGTCCCATCTTGTAATTATCACATACATTTTTGTTTGTAACGTCAATTCTATTATTTTTAATAATAGTTTAGTAGGCAGTTTAGAAATTGTTCTTTTCTTGGAAATAAGAGCACAGTGTGGAGTCCCTAGAGTATATTGTTGGTAAAAAGTGGTTTAAAATCGTCTGTGACTGAATTGTCTATCCCTCGCTGTCCCTCCACTAAATATCCTCCACGTGCAAATTCAAATTTCTCTTTAACACCCACATACATCAAACAATTTCAATTCAATCCCTCATCCATCTCTCTTCTTCTCAATTTCATCTCCTAGATCTTTGAAAATAATTCCTTTGTATGATCGAATATATATATCACAAAGGTAATGATTTTGTATCAACGAGATAGAAATTTCATTTTTTCTTAATTAGTATGGTTTGTAATTGATTTTATTAGCTCAATAGATTGAAAATATTGCACAGTTTCAAAGAACATCAAAGATAAAATCAATGACTTATTGTTGTAAGCATGAAACCAAGTACTTAAATTGGCAACTTGATGATAGAGTTTTAGTTTCTATTAAAAGAAAGTAAATTCCCAAAAGAAAAAAGTGTTGTGGATTTTTTTCCTTTATCAGTAAGAGAAGAGTATAGATTAATCGAAAAAAAGATGCAGGTTATTTGATCTAATGTGAACGAAAATTACGGAAATGAGCAGCTTGTTCATTATCAATTTGTTTAGAAATCTTAGTCAATTAAAAATTAATTTTGATGATGCTAAGAAGAACATGAATATGAAATTTAATGGTTGAATAGTAGAGTCATGATTTTAGTTTTGCGCCACTTCTTCTTTTCAAGAACAAAAACCTAAGAACAAATAGTGAATTCAAGAACAAAAACCTAAGAAGAGAGATAGGGAGGGAGGGACTGAAATAAAATTGATTGATGTATGTGAATGTGAGGAGTATAGGAGAAACTGGGAGGGATACGTGGTGGATTTTTAATGGAGACACATGGAGGGACATAAAATTCAATTACATACGATTTTAAGCCAAACTGGAATCCCTCTCCTTTCATTTCTTTGTAGAGGAGCCTCGTTAAAATCCATATTAGTACGTGAATATATTTCACAGTCCGAGTCTCGGATGAATTAAACTCAATAATTAAAGAGGAAATAGAATAAATCCATGTGTTTGTACTTTTATGTCATGTTGCAGACAGACAGGCTGGGAATTCTTCCCGTGAGCCAGATTTTAGCTTCAAGTTGCCAATTTGACACTGAAATGTGAGCATGAAACGCTCCTGTGTGTCAGATTTTAGCTTCAAGTTGCCAACTTGACACTTAAACTATGTTTCAAGTTGCCAACTTGAATTTGAATTGCAAGCGAAGAATTCTCCTGTGTGCCAGTTTTATGTATCAAGTTGCCAACTCGACACTTTTTCCTGTTTCAAGCTGCCAACTTGACACTAAAAAATGCAAAACTTTTGCACGGGTCTTGTTGTATTTTTTTCCTATCTCCAACAGCTATACATACCTGCAATACATAATTGTATAATTTATGTACTCTTGACAGTCATTCACTGTTGAACTCAAGCTATAAAAAAATTTAGTCATTCATTCATAAAGACAAACTACTCATTCATTATTGAAGAAGAGAAACTACTCATTCATTCTCGAAGAAGAGAAAATACACATTCATTCATAAAGAGTTAGTTGTCAACTACACAAAATAAGAATGTCACTGCCATTCACTTTGTTAACTTGAAAAAGAAGAAGGGGAAAATGTTATTGTAATCTAATGCCCTCTATCTTCTCGCTTCTGCTAGGTTTAGACCCAGTTAACACCTACCACAGCTTCAACAACTTCATTCACTGCATCTTGTATGGCATTTATTAACAAAAATTGCAAATAAACATAAGTTGAAAAACAATTGTAGATAAAATAATAATAATAATAAATAAATAAAATAAAAAATAAAAACTTTCAATTAAAGTCTTACCATCAGCGACTAATGCTAAGTCGAGGACCACCGGATAATGATCCGATAGGCACGTAACCCCTTGCAAATCACGAATACTTTCTCTACCGAGGTAGGCATGTGTCTTATGAAGAGGTCTCCCTCCTATCATTCGCAAATCTATCTAGTCTAGCACCTCCATGTTTATCCTCACTTTGCCTTGTAAACCTGTGATTTGTAAGCGGGTTTATATGCATGTTGTAGGTGCATATAAAATCCCGAAGATTTTCCCGGTTTTCAAGGTTATACCCCTGAGAGTGAACCTCGCTATCATTTAGGGTACCGTTAAAAGTCACCACTTGTTAACCGAAAACCACATTGATATTCCTCAATTGCTCCCACACATCATGCATTTCATCCCAAAACTCATCTTGTCTATCTCCCGGTGTAGGAGGACAATAGACGTCCGTAACTGCAAAACAACACCTATCCCCATACACATCAATCTCAAATATTGCTGTCAACGTGTGATGAGAGGGCAAATCAGTAACGTGCCGTAAATCTTGGGGTTTCCACATAATAACCAAGCCTTCCAGAATGGTTAAATCCATCGTCAGCAGTCTTAGTAGCCTCACATTGATGCACTGGCGGTCAGTGGGTACAACATATTTTCTTAATGAAAACTGGAGAAGTTTACTCTCTTGGATAACATTGAAATCGATTCCCCGGTCCAAAGTGACAACTGCAACATTTTCTGATTGGGATTAAGGCCACAAGCATTCCGGGTCATAGCTCTTATGTGTCTACTCTTTAGTTGTTCCCGACCTCTAAGTTCAGTGATGAAGTTTACCATAACATCACCAACATCTATATTCAATCTGTCACAGATAGTAGTCATTGAATTTTCTAGATTTTTTCTGCCATCTAGAGTAAACTCATCATATATACTTCTGGGTCCTTGTGATGATTCACTTCATTTGATAAGGAAGATCCGCCATCTTCATTTGATAACGAATCAACCACCAACAATACTAATCCATGGAGAATAACACAGCACTACCACATCTTTCTTTCGCTTCTCTCTTGTTATCTCTCTAGTTCTGATAATATGATTATTATATTTATATGTTTATATGTTTATTTATTTTTATGACTATTTTAAAATTATTTTATTTCTACATTTACCAACGCATTCTTTAAATAATAGTTAATTAAAAATCTTAACGCTAGCATTCAATTTCTTAAAACTCTGGATTATTATTATATTCAAAATTCAATCCTTACTAAGATTTTGCTTTGCCAATCAAAATAAAATAAACTTCAATCCTTAAAATATGTTTGAAATAAGTTATATTGAGTTCACCAATCATGTGTGTTATATACTTAGCGTCTAAGAAAATATCAATATCTGGCCGACACTACAAACTAATATTGTTCTAAGATATTAGGTGCATTTATAAGATTGATATAAAACTATATTGTTGCATCTTTTCTAGTTCTTAATTTAGTTTGGTAAGTATTTTGGTCTATTTATTCATTTATGTTTTTGTAGGGCCTTTAAGGATTCAAATTTTATTATTCATTAATGAATATATGGAAGTTTTCCTTTACCCATCTTCCCCAAATCGGTACCGAAGAAAGTTATTCATTTGACGAGGTTATTCATTTATCGAACATCAATTTATCGAAGTTTTACTGTACCAGAAGCCAGTTATATCTGAACTGTCCCTTTACATTTGTAATAAAGAAAGAGTAATCCCCCAACCTTATTCATCACAACATGATAATGCGATCGATTTGATGCAGGGCACAAGACTTCTAAAATGTATCGAGGAAAGTGTCCGGTCTTCGTGTTAATCAATCCGAGACTAAACTCATCAAAGTTGGGGAAGTGCCACAACTTAACCAATGGACTTCACTCAACCAGATGGGTTGCAGTGTACGTAATATTATAGTGCAGACAAGTACTTGGATGATTGATTCTAGACAGAGCATCTGCAACTCTGTTCTCATCTCTCTTCTTGTAACAGAATTTAGTCATATACAGCCAAGCACCTTGGCTAGCGACTTCTGCTGCAGGATGGTATGCATCCTTCTGCTCCATTGAGAATTTTATGTTTTAGTCGTCAATGTTGTAAAGTGATTCCCCATCAAGTATTGTCTCCATATTGAGACAAACATCACTAGCCATTAAATCTTTTTCATAAGTAGAGAGAGCCAAAAATATGGCTCTCATGTCTTTGATGAAGAAGCCAATAAGTCTCTTTTGTTGCATTAAGACTGCTCCCACTCATGTGTCACAAACATCAGCTTCTCGTTGACGGATGATGAACATAGCCAACTAACTGAGGTGGTCGACATCAGCCAGATCGACTCACTCAGCCTATAAACTATGCGTGAGACAAAGTAGATGCGTTATTATTAAGAAATTAGTGAAAGACTAAACACTATATATTGTGTGTATTTTGATAGTACATAAAAGATCATCGGGTTTTTGTTTCAAGAATCAGCCTGCACTATGATTGGATGAACGACACCTGATTGCGGTAAACTAAAATGGTAAGCAAAGTACGTACTATCCCACCATGCTAGATACAATAGTTGTTTTTGTTTTTGAGAATTTGGAAAACAATTTGCTTACTTAACTGATGATGGGAAAAAAATTATTGATGTAGCACAGAAAAAGTGCTATGAATACAATAGGTTTCAACTTTAAACTCCATTTCAGACCATCAATTAAAGCTTAAAGTTGGGTTTTGAATTATGATACTACAGAACAAGCATTGGAGGCTCCTTTCGGATGACACTGATGCATTGTACATTGAATGCGTTTACTGATTGTCAAAAGTTTGGCATTGCAAACTGAATACAGACTTCGGGTGCGTATGCTTGTATATTTAAAATCTTTAGGTAGATTCAAATTGAGATGAGTAAGATAAAGTCAACACCTATTTGCAACATAGATCCTATCAAATCCTCTCTCTACTCTAGCAGCCCCTTTCCCAAAGAAAAAAACCCCTTCACCGACAATCATCAACTGCTCAGATCTGGTCCGTTTTGGGGTCGGATCTGAGCAGATCTTCTTTCCCTTTACTGTTTTTCTAGTTTCTTTAGTGTTTTAGTTTAGTTTTTGATGTTTTCTACTCATCTTTTGGTGAGTTATCTACACCGTTTCGGTGGTTTTATCTACTCTTCTCAAGAGGTTTATCTAGGCTTTAATGGTCGTTTTTGGGTTATTTGGGTTTCAAGATCGCTTTTGATATGCTCCAATAACGGAATCTTCATCTTTGTTGTCTCCGACGACGGAATCTTCACCGGAATCTTCATCTATGAATTATCCGGCGCCGAAATCTTCATCAACGGTGTTTCTGACGATGAAAGCTATGTCATAGGTTTTAAGAGATTTGAGCAAATTACTCCTATTTTGGGAGCATCTCTTTTCCAAGAAGAAAATTTTTTCAAATGGTTGGATTATAATTCCATGAAAAACCATTCTTCTACCGATTTAATCGGATCTAATTCATACTTATATTTGTCTACCTCCGGTAATCCTTCTCTTTCTCTTGTCGGATTTCTCGGGATTGTACTTTTACGGTGTGTTCTTTTATATTCTCTTATTTGGATCTTAAACTCATTGTATCCTTGAATTTACATTAATGAAAGGTACCTTGTTTATCAAAAAAAATAAAAAAAATATTTGCAACATAGATACACCTATTATCACCTCGTAGGCGACTCATAATCTCTTTTAAAATGTGCTTCATTAACCACATTTTTTTATTTTTTGTTTTCTTGTAACGATTAGACTTATTGAGTTTTACGAAGGACATCAAAACCACTACATAGTGAGCACAAAAAATTTCGCAATATCTTAAAATCTGCAATTGTCTCGTTTTCAAAATTTAACTCTGCTAGTGGAGTTTATCATTTTGTTTGGAAATGTACCAAGGCATAACAAAATATATTTTGTCATATAAATTTTACTCCCTCAGTTTCTTTTATATAGGCGGAGTTAGGACTTTTCTATGTTTCAAATTATAGGTGAAGTACAACTATCAAGACTACTTTTTACAATTTATACCCTTAATAATAACACATAAATAATTGTGTTTGGAATAAGACAAAGAGTAAAACAAGAAAAAACATGGAAAATTATGACTTCAAAAATGTTTTCTTAATCTAAAAGAATTGGTCCCTCCGCCTGTATAAAAGAAACGGAGAGAGTACCATTTTGGTATACTCCCAAGTAAATTGACACCGCGTTGGATCGTACTTCAAAAACACTCTCTCTCCTCTCTAGCTATCTCTTCTTCCTCAAAAAAACACATCTAAAATTCCATCTTCACTGCTCAGATCTGGTCATTTAGGTAATTTAATGGCATAGATTAGTTGTTTAGTTTAGGTAATTTTGATGTCTTTTACTTACCATATGGTGAGGTTTTCCTACTCCTTCAAGGTGATTTATCTACACCTTCAAGGTAGTTTTATCTACTCCTTCAAGGAGGTTTTTGTACGTTTTAATGGCGGTTCTTGGTTGTTTTGGGTTTTAAGATCACTAGGGATGTACTCCAACGACGAAAACTTCATCATAGTTGTCTCCGACGACGGAATCTACATCGGAATCTTCATCATCTATCTTTCCGGCGACGAGATCTTCATCGGTGATTTATTTGACTACGGAAGTTTCATCACTAGCTACAAGAGATTTGAGCAAATCACTCCTATTTTGGGAGCATATCTTTTTATAGAAGAAAAACAAACAAAATGGTTGGAATATATTTCCGAGTATAACCATTATTCCTCCGATTCAATCGGGTCTTATTCATACTTGTATTTGTCTTACTCCGTAAATCCTTCTCTTTCTCTTGTCGGATTTCTCGGTATTGTACTTCTACAGTATGTTCAAGGTTCTTTGTATTCTCTTATTTTGGATCTTCAACTCAATGTAACCTCGAATTTCCATTAATGAAAAGGTTCTTTGATTTTTAAAAAAAAAATAAAAAAATAAAAAAATAAATAAAAATAAAATAAAAATTGACACCCTCCACTAACAGCCTTGCAATATTTATCAAGTAACCATAATTGGTCTTGTGCCCAAAGTCATGTTTTGGGGACCGTGTGGTTTACACCAGAACTAGAAGGTGGGCAGCCCGAAAAAGAGAAGCTCGGGAATCAAATTCTAGGGTTTCCCACCAGAATTTCTAGGGTTTCTTTCCCCTTACAATTTCTGTTTTTCTCTTCCGATTCTCTGTAATTTCTACTCATCGCTCTCCAAATTCCGCACCGCACCGTTTTATTAGGTCTTACTTGTGAGTCGAAAATGAGGAAAGATGTTACTGTAAACAGATTTATACACAATCTTAAACATGGTTA
>JAJJMA010249498.1:0-10963 GCA_023529015.1 Papaver nudicaule
GAGGTATTTATACAACTTGACATTGAGTAAGTCAGAAGTCAAAATAGTTGACTTGACTTGACTCAAGTCTTATACTCTAACACACCCCCCACAAACTGATACTGAAAAACAGAAAAGAGAAAAACAGTAGCAAGTTTGTAACACAGACAAAACAGAAGAACAATAAAAAGTTTTAAGTAGTAGTGGCATCAGTAACAGACTGATCAGAAACCACTAATGATAATAACAGCCTGGAGTAGGTAGGATAACATAGGCCTTTTGTCATAACATCTGCAACTTGCTCTTCTGTGGGAACATGTTGCACCTGCACTTCACCAGAATCCACCAATTCACGCACCCCATGCCAATCAACACCAACATGTTTAGTCCTGTTATGAAAAAGAGGATTAGAGGCTAAACAAATAGCACTTTGATTGTCACACAGAAGCAATAGTGGATATTTCACAGAGATATGCAGCTCAGCCATAATATACGTAATCCACTGTAACAGCAGTGGCAACAGTTAAACACTTAGGCAGAGTTTGGTATTGCTTTTTTTTAAAAAAAAAAAAAACACTTTCAAAATTTATGTTAGGCAATATTTTTTCAACTTGGTGTTTGGTTAAATTTTTTCAAAGTGCTTTTCTTGAAAAGCACTTTGGATTTAGGCCAGCTTTTAAAAACTCCCTAGGAGGAGCTTTTAAAAGCTGAAAAGCACTTTGAAAAAATATGTCAATGTTAATTTCACTTTATAACCCTACAATTATTATTAAATGACAAAATATACCCTTAAATCTTTGATACTATAAAATTTTATTCTGATTTTTATTGATAATAATCATGATTTGCAAATTATATTCTAAATTGCCAAAACATTAATGGAAGGTTAACTGGTATTAGGGAAATCAATAAAACATATTTATCAATAATAAAACTAAGAATAAATGTCAAAATATTCAATTATGAAAAGTATGTGCATTTTTGTCATTTTGAACAATAACAATGGTTGGACATGATATTTACCAAACGCTATTTCAAAGTTTTTTTAATCTGCTTTACTTTTTAATTTATGGTTTACCAAACACTCAGCTGCTTTTTCCAAAAAGCACAGCACAGCTTTTAAAAGCTGAAAAGCGCTTTTGAAAAACTTACAGCAATACCAAACTCAGCCTTATACTCTGCTTCAGCTGAGCTTTTAGACACTGTGGGCTCTTTGAAGACTAGGCAATGAGAGAAGAACCCATAAAAGCTGCATAGCCAGAAGTAGAACGCCTAGTATCAGGGCACCCAGCCCAATCAGAGTCAGTAAAAGCATGTAAGTTGTGAAGATCTCCAGCTCTCAAGCATATTCCAGTACCTATTGTACCCTTAAGATATCGAAGGATCCTCTTGACAAGAAGTAAATGAACTTCAGATGGTGCATGCATAAACTGGCTAACATAATTTACCCCAAAACAGATATCAGGCCTTGTGTGAGTTAAGTATTGTAAGCCACCTACAATCTGTCTATATGGAGAAGGATCACTGAGCTTGACACCATCATGTATGGAAGCTCGTTGAGCTTTTGCAACAGGTGTAGAGCAGGGTTTACAGTCCAACATATTAGCTCTAGTAAGAAGATCAATGGTATACTTTTTCTGTGTTAAAATGATAGAACCCGACTGTCTAACTGCCTCAATACCCAAGAAATAACTGAGATCACCTAGATTTTTCATGGCAAATTCTGCACTAAGTGTAGTAATCAGATGATCAAGCAATGAAACAGAACTTCCAGTCAGCAAAATATCGTCAACATATAACAGAAGAACCATCATATCTTTATCAGTGGTGAAGATAAACATATAGTAATCATGCACAAACTTTTTAAAACCATAATGAAGAAGAAAAGTGTTGAACCTTTCAAACCAAGCACGAGGGGCTTGTTTCAAGCCATATAAAGACTTCTTCAATTTGCAGACATGATTAGGAAATTTTGGATTCACAAAACCTTTGGGCTGAGACATATAAACATCCTCAGATAAGTATCCATGCAAGAATGCATTGGATACATCCAATTGCTTGACCTCCCAATTATTGGTAACAGCAAGAGTAAGAACAATTCTTACAGTTTCACTCTTGACAACAGGAGAGAAAGTTTCACCACAATCCACACCCTCTCTCTGACCATAACCTAGTGCCACTAGTCTAGATTTTCTCCTATCCACATCTCCATTAGGTTTTCGTTTAATCCTATAAACCCACTTATTACCAAGAATATTCATCCATGGTTCTGGTAATACATAGTCCCAAGTATCATTGTCCTCTAGAGCCTGATTTTCTTCTTTCATAGAAACCACCCACTTAGGATCCAAAGCAGCAGTTTTATAGGATTTAGGTTCAGTTTCAGCTTGCAAAAGAGACAAATAAGCTGTAGGAAGTGGATGAGAGACAGACAAATGAGACACAAAATCAGAATGCACCTTAGGCTTTGAAATGCCATGATGTTATCTAGTAACCACTGGAGAAGGTAAGTTAACAGAAGTGGTGGTAGGTTCAGGAAAAATAGATGGATCTGGAGCTGGATCATTAGAATTACTAGAAGAGGAAATAAGAATAGTATCTGAAATAGGTGCAATAGGAGAACTGGGAGAAGAAATGGGAGGAGAGGAAGCAGCATAATAAAATTGATTTTCATCAAACACCACATGGCGAGAAATGTGCATTTTCCTAGAAACTGGATCAAAACATTTATAGCCTTTGTGTAAAGGGCTATAACCAAGAAAACACATTTTGTGGACTTGGGAGATAACTTGTCAGGTCTAGAATGTCCTAAGAAAGGGAAACAAACAGAACCAAAAGTTTTGAGGAAACCATAATCTGGTATTGCCTTAAACAATACCTCAAAAGGTGAATGAAACTGAAGAATTTTTGTGGGTGTCCTGTTAATGAGGTAAGTTGCAGTAAGAAAGGCATCATACCAGTAAATTTTTGGACAGGAAGAATGATATAAAAGAGTATTCCCCATTTCACAAATATGTCTATGCTTACGTTCAGCAAGACCATTTTGTTGAGGGGTATTTGGACAAGAAATCCTGAGATTAATGCCACTAGAATCAAGACACTGTTTGAAAAGACCTTTAGTTAACTCAGAAGCTCCATCAGTTTGAAAACTAAGGACTTTAGTGGAAAACAAGTTTTCATTTAAAATTTTGAAGTGAGTAAAACATTGCACAACATCAGTTTTGAGCTTCATTGGATAAATCCAATGAAACCTGCTGGCATCATCAATAAACACTATATAGTACTTGTAACCATAAAGAGAAACAATGGGAGAAGGACCCCAAACATCGCAGTGAATCAAGGCTAAAGGATGAGTTTCATGTGATGGAGAGAGATGAAAAGGTAGTTGTTTACTCTTAAGAATTTGACAGGGATGACAAAGAGAGTCAGTTGATTTTGAAGTGATAGGAATATGCTTTTGTGTAGCTAAGAGTTTCACAATTTTCATTGAAGGATGACCTAATCTATTGTGCCAAACAACAGATGAAGCAGTAGTGGAGAAATGAGCACAAAACACAGATTTAGATAGATCTATAGATGAAATTGGATAAAGGTTATTATGCATTTTGCCCTTAGCTAAAACAGCATGAGTATATAAGCATCTAATTTCATAACCCCAAGGATCAAACAGGAAATAACAACTATTATCTATAGCAAACTGAGCAACAGACATCAAGTTTTGTTTTAATTCAGGTACTAACAACACATTATCCAACTGAAAAGTAGCACTAGGAGTTTGAAGCATTGAGGAACCAAAATGAGTAATAGGGAGAGTAGTTCCATTACCAACCTGAACTTGCTCCTTGCTATTGTAATTAGAAGTATTCCTGAGGATATTGCTGTGTACAGTCATGTGTGCAGAGGCACCAGAATCCGACAGCCAAGTTGTAGGACCACCAGTGGGATCATCACACATTGAAGCAGAGTTAACATTCAATCCACTAAAAGCTTGTTGTAGAGAAGGAGAAGGACCAGTAGAAGTGGAAGCAATAGAGGCATTTTGAGTTGGTTGAGTAGCATTGTTGTTTGGTGGTTAATATCTGAAAAAGCACCTACTAGCATAGTGACCAGTCTTCCTGCATATTTGGCACTCTACAGTGGACATATCAACTATTTATACCAGTACTAGCACCATCAGAAAAATCACCACTACCACTAGAAGAACCAGTTGAAACATTTCTCCTCTGATTTGTATTACCACTAGAGAACATTCCATTCTTAGGATATTTATGTTTGTTCTTACTGCCACCACCATTTGAATTACCACTAGAAACATTCTTTTCATAAAAACCAACAGGATTAGTGGTGTCAACAATATTATTTGCTTGCAGTTTACCTCTATCCAGTAACCATTGCTCATGATTCATCAATTTTTCCTTTAACTCAGCAAAGGTAAAAGGAATATCCCTATCTTGGTGAGAGACAACAAACGAATCATCTTCATCTCCTAAACCTCTGAAAATATGATACATAAGATCAGTATCACTAACCTTATCATTGATTGCAGCCAAAGAATCCGCAATGGTCTTGAGAGTATGAAGATAATCATCAATAGATAAATGTACCCTCCGTAAGCTGTGTAACTGACTACGCAGTTGATTTCGTCTTGCTCCAAATTGAGATCTGAAACTGGTCTGCAATGACAGCCTAATCTCCCTTGCTGAAGTCAAACCATACAGATCGCCCACAATAGAGTCTGAACAAGTTTGCTTGAGACAATTAGCAACAAATCGATCCGCCTTTCGCCATCGAATCCATTCTGAACTCACCATACCAGTAGCATCACTAATTTTAGCTGGTTCCTTAAATTCTCCATCAACAAACCCTAGTAAATCTGTTTTAATGAATATAGATTCGATCTGATCTCGCCAGAGGAGATAGTTTGAGGAATTTAACTTCAGAGAAACGAAGTTATTGATATTTTGAAACGGCATAACAAACGAATCAGATCCAGAAAAACATTCAAATGCAGCGGAAGAAAAATCATAATTATGAGCTCTAGTTGCTACCATGTTGAGAAATTGAAAGAAGAAACTAGAAATTGATAGAAGAAAATAGTAGAAATCGAATTGATGTTACAGAAAAACAGATCGAAGCTGATTTTCTGGAAAAATTTTAATGAGAAAAATTGATGTTGAAGATCGATTGTTGTTAAGATAATGTTGAGATCTTGTAATGATAAATATGATCTGAAAAATTCACCCTAATTGAGGATCGAAACCGTGAATGATACCATGAGAAATGTTGTTTTGGTATAAACAGGATTTGAAAAAGGGGAAAATATCTTTAGATGAATTATTCAGATAAGATACAAAGATAACGTTGGGAGGTATTTATACAACTTGACATTGAGTAAGAAGTCAAAATAGTTGACTTGACTTGACTCAAGTCTTATACTCTAACAACTAATATAATTTTCACGGATGGGAGAGGACCAACACTTGTAGATCCTTGTTGTTAAAAAAACTTCGGTATTGTAGTAGCAGTTGTACTCCAAGTGGAATCGCTCATATCCACTTGTTGAAGTACTCTGTAGATTTTACGAGGATGGCATGACCTTAATGGCTAGGTCAAGTCCCCATCTTGTAGAATATTCAATGATTGTTTACTGGTTACTGGTTATCGTAAGCTCTTGATATATGGTCCTTTTAGTCCCCAGCATCAGTATGAAGTACTAGGGCCTCTGGGTGATGTAGAGGTGCTTGATAATCGGAAAAGGATCTTTGAAAATCTCGAGCCTTGTTATGACATGTTGGAGTTGGTATCCCCTAGACATTTTGTAATTAACTTCTCTGGACTTCAGTAGCCGAGGGCTCCGTAAAGTAAGAAGAAATCTTCAAGTCCCCGAGATTGACTTTACTCTTGGGAGGTGATCTGGTTAACTTGCTTGTGATTGGGTCTTCTGTGAGAGTACATTTCTTTATCCTTAGGATCGAATTATAGATTGGAATCTAGAGTAACTAGAACTCCAGTGTTTATCTTGTTGGTATCATTCATGTGCACCATACTACTTTAAACGAAGTGTCTTGTCATCTTCTAAACTTCGGCCCTGAAGAGTTGAAGAAGATGATATTGATCGAAAGAGAATTATCCGTGCCGGATGTGACATGGTTGAAAGCTAAAATTTCTTTTCGTTAAATCATTGAGGAACTCAACATCTTATATAAGCATTCGGCAAGGAAGGTGGTTGTTTGACTTTCTTGTCCATCAACTATAGTGGCACACGCACCTCATCATGGTATTGAGACAAAGGGGTCACTGTAGACATCTTTAGTCCCCAAGTCTAGTTTCCTTGTCTTGTGCAATACGTTCTCTTGTAATCGTGATAGTCTCGCAACATTATCCAACAACTTCAGTACGTCTTCATTCGTACGTGGCGTTCACCTTGCTCTTGTCCTCTTGATTACGAGCTGCATAAGAGAGTTTTTAAAGGTGGACAGATGAGACAGCGAGCTGCATATTTTGTATAGGAGCAGTGGGCCCCATAGACAAAATCCAAGAGAGCTTTAACACTGGATACGACCAGTGGGTTCCAGAAACCCAAAAAATATTTATACGTCAAACACATCTTGTGCCAAGAATCATGAAACAGAATGGAGCAGGTGTCGTTCGAGAGAAGCGTGTTTCCTGAGCCATCTCCACGAGTTTTTTTTTTTTATTATTTTTTTATTTATTTTTTTTCCCAGAGGATTTGGAGTAGAATTGTAGCGGAGCAATTAAAGACTGCTGGTGACATATCCCCTTAGTAGTGAAGATCTTTTCATCGTGAGGGGGTGGAGGCTGGTGACAATATATAAGATTTGATGAGATTTTCTTTTGATGTTGTGAGATTTGTTACAGATCTTCAAGGGTGATGAACTTAGGCTCCTTCGAGTTTGCACTCGCCATGACGGCAGGCTCCATCTTTGTCGTGATCGTCAGGTAGTATCGAGACCATCGATATTGGTTTTGGAAAGAGTCTTTAGCAATATTCCTCTTAGTTCATAGAAAAATCATCTCAAGACTTGACTAGATCGGCCGTATTTGGTGAAGCGGTAGGTCGACTAGGTGTCTCAGTCCCCAGTGTAGATGAAGTAACTACTTAAGTTGAGGTCTTGGTCCCAGGAATGGTAGCGGGATGTTTCATCACCTTAGTCACCTGAGTTGGGATAACACTGTTGGTAGCAGCTGCTTCGATGTTCTCTGCATCCTTCCTTGTTTCAACCATGATTTCAGATTTGACTGCAAACTGAGAAAATGAAATCTCACTGTGGTCGCCAAATGTTTTAACGTAAAAACAATAAAGGGTTAAAAAGGTAAAATAATAGAGTAATAGTGTGTGTGAGATGTTTGATGTGAGTACGAAAGGTCAAGTTCGAACACTGCTAGCCTAAATCAGGCACACTGACCGTTCCAGCAGTGCTTCAGTCGCAGGAGAAGGATTAGGGTTGGTTTAAGGGAGGGAAACGAAGGAGAAGAAGTTCATCAAGTATAATCAATGGTGGTTGAATCATATTTGTGGTGTTTGATCGAACTCTGTATAGTTTCTGCTACTCACTTTAGGAAGAAGGCTATTTCTCTGAGAGAGTTATCGAGAGAAATTGTTCTGTTGAAAGTGATAATAGAGGTAGCTATTTATAGAGGCGAAGTTACACTTGATCCGCAATTAGCGTAAAGGATTAGGCTATCTGGAGTATGCGGGGATATAGTCATTCTGTTGAGCTGAGAAAGACCAGTAATTCCACCGACTTTCCTTGATAATAGCCACATCTCCTAATACTAATTCTTCTTTCCTTTGCCGTAGACCGCCAAACCAAAACCCTAATTTGTATCCCCCCATGCGACTTAATTGTCTTTCGTGTATTTGTCAAGTTGACTAAGATGCTAGAATGGTGCTCAGCTGGATGAGACTTTGAGGAGAAGAAGAGACGACCAAGCCTTAGTAGTTGACTGTGACTTGAGGAGTCGTACCCTTGACTAGTTATTCTCACGGAAGAGATAAGTTGAAACTAGTCTTGATAAGATATGCTTTGTTGATATGTATTTGGGATAAACCATGTAGAGCGGTTATCGAGAAAGACTTTAGCTAGATTCGTCGAAGGATTAGTCTTCTCCAGCTGTAAATCTTGTGGATACGTGTATGTAGGGATATTACTGTTAGTTCTCGTAAACCCTAGAAGTATGTCACGTGTGCGGACTTGTTGATGTAGATAAGCTCATCTATCCAGTATGTTATTCACGTGTGGCCAACAAGTGAATACAGTCTGCCAACAAGCGGTCAGGATTATAGTGGGGGATCAGTGCCACTGATGACTAGGGCTTATAGCAGAGCAGCAGCCAACTAACAATCAGTCAGGGCTCTAAGGAAGCAACAACTAGTCAGTGAGTTGTCTGCCAACAAGCGATCAGGACTCACCAAAAGCGACCAGGTCTCTCGAGAAGAGCACGGCTAGTCATGCGACCAGGGCTCGAGGAGAGCTTAGCTAGTCATGGTTGCAACTAGGGCTCGAGGAGAGCTCAGCTAGTCATGGTTGCAACTAGGGCTTGAGGAGAGCTCCTTAGGGCTCGAGGAGAGCTCAGCTAGTTATGAATGCGACTAGGGCTCGAAGAGAGATCATCTAGTCATGAATGCGACTAGGGCTCGAGGAGAGCTCATCTAGTCATGAATGCGACTAGGGCTCGAGGAGAGCTCAGCTAGTCATGGTAGAAGATTGGTGAAGTTGAGTCAGGGAGTACAGAGATGAGCACGTCACAGGAGACGAAGACGTCACGGGAGACGAGCACGTCACGGGAGACGAAGACGTCACGGGAGACAAAGATGTGAGACGAAGACGTCACGGGAGACGAGCACGTCACGGGAGGCGAAGGCATCTTCGGAGATGGGGACGTCTCGGGAAGCGAAGGCGTCTCCAGAGGCGGACGCGTCTTTGGAAGAGGACACGTCTTTGGAGGAGTCTTGAAGATGTGACCTAGTCTTTTGTGGTCCCATAGAGCTTGATCCTTCTTGAACTCTCTTTACTTATCCTTATTGGAACGTACACAACTTGATTTCTTCTCCAAAAGACATATGTGGCTAGCACGTGGGACTCGTCTTTATATGTGTTCAAAACCCACCATCTACATTAAGTCCCCTAATCAATGAGGAATAATACCTTATTGCTCGTTGAATATATGTTTTGAACACTTGGCATCCTTGCTCTCCTACCTTGAGACGTAGGCATTGCACAAAGAGAAAACATTTACCAAGTAGTGTTCGTCCTGAACTTTGATTTTTGTATTCTACTCGAATTTTCTGCTTGAAGAAATTGGGTGGTCTCGTCTCCAGGTTATTGTCGTGTTCTAGTAAGCTCAAGACTCGCACAGGGTGTGCACTAAACAACTTCACCTCGAGGTTAAGTGGGAAACCATGCTTCTAGCTCTTGTCGATGTATGGTGTAACTTGATGACTTGAGTCTCGTCATACCTTGCCATGTTGTCACGCTTTATTTGATGATAATCTAACAGAGAGTGTTGCCATATGAAACCGGAGGTAGGCACATTAGCTAGTATCGAAAGTTAGCATCTTCATCTAGTACTGGAAGTAGGCGAGTTCAGCTAGTACTGTGGATAGGCGTATTCAGCCCGCTCCGGGGTGGGCGTGTTCTGGTTGGATCTCAGAAGTGGACGCGCTCAGCAATTATTGGGGATGGAAACGTCTCACACAAGGTGTATTTATGATGATCCTAGTATTGCGACTCCTTTGCCAGGTGGTGACGTGCTCCCGGTAGTTTGATGAGTGTACTTGAATCAGGTTTGTCAAATCTTCTTTGTCGCATTTCTATTGTCAGGTACTCGGTCTTCAATAGAGATATTCCTCCATTCATAGAACACTTAGCACATCTAAGATATTTGACATTAGTCCACGATATGTACAAAACATGTAATGTATATCGTCAATGTAGACGTGGTAGTCCTGAGGGTGAGTTTTTTCGGAGCGTCTTTGAGAGTATCAGTCATAGAGGGACTTATGATTGACTTATGTTCACGAGGCTTAGGCATTGATGTTGATTCGAGGTAGAGGAGCTGAACTTCAACTTGATATACATGACTGATCAAATCGGATTGTGACTGTAAAAATACTTGTGGAAAGATTTAGAGCATTCTCTACAGTGTTGTATAATTTAGGCAAAATTATTTATCTGAGATATGAGCTGGGCACAGAGATAAAGATCCATGTGCGAGTTGGAGACCCTTATGTCATCAATCATAATTTCGAAGAGAGGCATAAGGATGATTCTGAACGGGACTAGGTGGATAGAGTAAGTCTCAGACTTTCTTTGCCAGGTGAAAGTCCCCATGCTCGTTATAAACATGGCTTGGTGGGATATTAAGGATTGGATTTAAAAGTATATACAAATTGGTATGACACTGTGATAATCTTCTGAAGATAACTGTAAGATCTCCTCAAACTGGCTGCTTCCTTCTACTGGATGCTAATGGAATCATTCATCTGATTTCAGTCAATGCGTTACAGATTATCTTTGCATCCTCTCTTATTTCAAGAAGTTTTCCACAATCTGAGTACACGATTATTATACGATTAGCATAATCATATACGTATTTGTATTCTGAATTGATGTCATTGTACTTCTAGATATATTGTTGATCGTTATCCATTGAGAGAAGCTGAAGAAGACGTCCATCCCTTTGAGATCGGTAACGGAGCTTGATTCAGATGTTGAGGTTGAGTGTGAAACCCTAGACTTGGAATGATAACACATGAGGCTTCAGTGGCTGAGAGTCCCCTGACGTTGACGTTGATCTCTTTGTCAAGTTCGATGCAAGCTAATGAGAAATGTTGTTTTGGTATAAACAGGATTTGAAAAAGGGGAAAATATATTTAGATGAATTATTCAGATAAGATACAAAGATAACGTTGAGAGGTATTTATACAACTTGACATTGAGTAAGTCAGAAGTCAAAATAG